>LJIJ01001091.1:0-57524 GCA_001718145.1 Orchesella cincta
GTTTTTGTTTTCGGTGAGGTTAGTCGGTTAGCTCTTGGTCGTTTGCTGGGTTTTGTTATTGGCATACGAATTAGTGCTTTGAATTAGGTCTGGATTTTCTGAAGTGATGTACATGAGGGTGTTTTTATTTCAGATTTGTTGGTACTCTTGAGCTGGTGATTGCTGATATTCGTTGCGCTGGTGGTCTCGTCGGCGTTTTTGTTATGATTTTTATTTTTTAGGTAAACCAGTATATACCGCGAATGATGAAAGTAATGTAGTCCTAAGCAGGTTGTTAACCCAATGTGGTTTCACGCGCCTAAAATCATACTATCACAACCGATCATTTGGTAGTAGATGAAGCCGAAGAGTGCAGAGGACAGGATTTAACCTAGTAGCGTGTCATGAATGGAGCTACGACGGAGACAGAAGTGTCTCGTCGAGTAAAACCAACCACGATGGCGGAGAGAACGCGGCATGATCTGGTACAACTCGCTAGGTCAAGCAGGTCTGGTGTAAAACCTTTGGGTTATCAGCCCTGGTTGCACTTAATCAGCCGTAGCGTATTTGACAGTACATCGGTTTCTTTTTTGATGTTAGATATCTCTGTTACATGTTATATTGGAGGAACATTACTGTTATTTCCGTTTAAGATGAAGAAAGTTCTGTGAGGGGGAAAGGCTGTCTTAGTTTTTGGTTTTAGCTGTTTTCAGATATCGATTCAAGGTGAGTGTTTAAAGCTATTAATTTTGTGTGTCTAGGTGATTCTGTGTTTGTTTTTTTATATGTAGATGGAACAGTATGTCGTCAATATTTGCTCTTTTCTGTTTCTTGAGCCGTTTGTATTTTATTTGTTGGATGTTTCGGTTCTTAGGTACAGTGTTTTAGTTCAGGTGGTTACGAGATATTTGTTTTTATTTTTGCATCCTTTTGTTCCATTTTTGGTGTCTTACTAGTAATTTATTTAAAGATTTGGTATAATGTTTTCTCGAGATGGATTTATAGCGCATAAGGTGGGTTTTTTATAGTGCGTCCTTATTATTGGTGTTCGACAAGGTTTATTTACATGATGCTCTTGCATGCACGAAAAATTTGTAATTACGTTCAGTTAAGACTACAGTGCAATTGGGCTCAGGATGATAACGCCCTGACGACGGACTATCCATATTTGCCATAGTTCGGGGCGCTGGGAGCTCGCGGCGTCCGGTGCTAGTCGACCAGATGATTATACACGAATGCTATTTCGGCCGTCTAAGGTTTGTGTCCCCGTGCGGCCGCGGGCCCGCGTTTTGCTTAATCTTGGTGGTTTCGCCAATTGTTTTCTTTCAGTGCTTTTTGGGCTGCGACATATTGTACTATTGACTTTATGTGTTAATATGTTGTATCGGAATGTGACAAAAGGCTTGACCAGCAACATTACTAGGGTATTCTTGGTTTGGAGTGATGTTTTTGTGGTGATGGTAGTATTATTTAGGGCATGGGATGGAAGTTATATTATATTGAATTGAGCTAACATTATGTTTATTGTAGTAGATTTATGAATAATAGTGGAGGAGCTTTGTTTTAGAATATTCTCAATTTATTAGACAGTATGTCCTTTGTGCAATTATTTTGGTATTGTACATCAGTTATCGAAGTACATCTATCGCCTTTGTCGTGATTTAAGGAATTAGCCGCTCACCACTTTTTCATTGATTCAGGAGTAGACACGGTAAAAATTTGGTTATTCAACGTGCAGCAAAGCGCTTACCACTTTGAATTGTGCTGTGGCACACATGCAGGCCAATTATAGTCTGCAACAAGCATAACAAGTTAAATTTACATGGACAAAAAGCTACTGTCGTCGAGTTGTATTAATTTGAAATTTTAATTGTTAATAGTGACTATCATTTATTAGTTTTCAAAGTTAAGCTTTCAAATGAAAAAGAACCCAAATGAATAATACAACTCCATATTCTTTTAGGAATTAGTTGATAAGCCGTCGCCATTATTCACATTTTAGGACTGGAGGGCGGTGAAGACATTCTAATTGTCGTGTTGAAATGGCGAAGGAGATATAATTGAGTCTTATGTCAATAGGATCATGTGCAGGCATTGTTAACATGATTTGTCTTAACCAATATCATTGGAAAGCGGAAACTCATTGAGTAATCAATCGCGGACATCCATAATAAGTCCGGGAGGAAATTAGGCGCGACGATTCCGGATAACAGTTTGAATGTTTTTTATAATAATAATTTTTATGTTGATTTATTGTCTCAATCATTAAGTTTGTCGTTTTTTTTAATAAGAAAAACGCGAAAGACATATGCAATTTATATTTTATTCTGTAGGACTTTCAATCAAAGTAAGTGTTCTGGAATAACATTTTTATTATGTACGAATTTGCAAATGATTTCTATTGGATTTTGTGGACGTATAACGCTGAAGAACCTACATTTTGAGATAGTTACTTACCATCCACATATCAAATCTAGGTAAGACTTGTGGACCCTATTATTCTATAAGAACGTTGCCGCAGTTTAATAGGTTAGATTTGCAACAATATATTATTGTAGACAGTTGTTAATTGATTATAAGTAATTGTTATTATAGTTTATTATTCATTTAGATCTGGAGGATGTTCAAAATGTATGGTACTCATCAAGTACTTAGTTTGTGGGTGTAATTATTCTATGTTCATAATAGATACAATAAAACATTTATTGAAAGTGCAACCTGATTTGTGAGCGGTTTCAATTACAGATACAGGAAAGTGGCATAATCCCGATAGAAATGGTGGGACCTAAAGGTCTTTGTTAGGAGTAAAGAAAAGTAAGTTTTGTCTAATCATTCTAACTAACTTAACTCATGTTAAGTGATTTTTGCATGGCGAGATATTAGGCTGGCTGAAGATGTTCTAGAATGTTAGTTAATTTTTGGTTTCTTGATTTTTTCTATCAGTAGGTTCAGGGTCAGGGGTGGAATATTGCGCTTGGCAATATCTTCCTTTCTAGATTTACGCCTAGGTTTAATCAGACACATGATTGTGAATTTGCGGTTATCACACATTAAAGCAGTAATAGGAATTGAATGATGGAATAATAGGCTATTTTTTGACATTACCCAATATTGAGGGAGTTTTAGTTCAAGCGGTATGGATTTTGTACATTGTGGTATCTCAATGATGCTGTCAATGATCAAAGATGATAATTGTAGACTTTTCCCACGATCTTGGATGTATCGGAAAGAATTACGTTTGTAACTAGTTAGATATGTAGTGGTTTCATTTTTAATTTTTATTGAATGTATTGCTTTGAGTTCCTTTGGGGTTTGCATATAGCAACAAAAGTATATTGTTAATCTTTTAAGGTTTTTACAGATAAATGATTATTTTGTGAACTTCGCAGTTGTGGTTTTTAGCAGTTGCTTCGTTTTTTTATTGAAAGATCTTAGGAGAGAGAGCTTTTAACATATTGTTGCATATTTTGATGGTAGCTATCGCGTTTGTTTTCGAAGTTTTTTTTATTTGTCTTTAACAATCAACTCTGTGTTACTAGGTCCGTGATGGTGTTGGACTGGACCAGGGGTTGAGAATATTTTATTTATAATTATTTTGTCACCTTTTTTTTTAAAGTTCAAACGGTTCATCTGATCGTTCTGTTTACCTTATTAATTGTCTTTGAACCTTTCATTAATTAGATCTGTATTAAAATTTGTATTTAGAGTTTTAAACTAGATGTGGGCGTTATTCGAAGTGTGCTATTCGATCTCTTGCGAGTGATTTTTGATTCTTTAAACTTGTCGGAACTAATTTGCTCCTTCATAATCTATTTCATTGAAATAACTTTTAGGGAAGTATTAAATGTCCTTCTATACTAATTAGAAGCTGGGGAGGAAACATTTCCTATAATAATAACATATTATAATTGGTTCTGCAACTTGATTGGCAAAGTGGTGGCTGCCTTCATAACAAATTGTAGAATTCTTAAATTTTACGTCTAAAAGATTATGTGAGCTGGAGTATTCACACTCGAGGATGGAGTGCAAAGGGGACGAGGTAAAAGAATATAAGACGTAACTAAAGCTTTACATTTCCCTTTCTCTGTACCATATAATTCCTTTCCACCGTCAAAATCCAGTTTTGGCTCGCGACAGAAACTATGCTTAACTTTGTCCTACTACTTAATCATATTCAGTCCTTATGAAAACTCTACATTGGAATAATCTTTTTCTTATTCACTTAAATATACACGTTTGGTTATAATGTATTTGGTTGGTATTAAGCTAGAGCTTTCCCTTGTATAGGGTATGGTTTTTCTGTAGATGCTTATTTGTCTTTGTTTTACTCTTGTGCTATTGATCTTGCATTAATCAGAGAACATCAGTTAAGCTAATTGGTTTCCAATCTTCAGTTTTAGGGGATTTTCTCCCTTTTAAAATAATAAGTTTACTTAGAGCTTTTAGTCACTTTGTGTTGATTTTGAAATTAGTAATTTCTCATGAGAATGTAAGCGACGAAGCATTATTGTTTTCAGTGTGATGGATTCAACGGCGGTGTGTCCGTTTGTATAAGAAAGAGATATGATTAAAAACTTCTCTCGGCTTGGGAAAAGTGGAGGATAGTCGCTGAAGGGAGCAGAGATGCTTTTTGCGCGTATATGATGATGACAGGTCTAAGTGCACGTAAGAGTAGGGAATTGGTCGCTTTTAATTCTTTTAACCTACTTATGAAACCGTTTTTTTGTGATTAAATTCGTTTTCTGTTTTTTCTAGGCTTGAAAAAGACATAAGTAAATAATGAAGTGTATAGGAGAATAATAATTGATCAAAGTCCTTAGGTATGAAGTTTAATAAGCCTGGCAGGTACATGCGAACGAAGATCGTTTTGAAGTTAATAGTATATCATAAATCAATAAAATAATTATGGAATAAGCAAGTAAATTTTGGCTTGCATTTGTCAATTGATTCGTTAAAGTGGAAGGTCAAACTTCTCATACACAGGTGATGCTATTCGGGGTTGGTAGAGTTATTAGCCCTTAATTTGAATGTTTGCATTAACATAGGGTCGGTTGAACCTCACCAAAGGTGGACTTTTCATTTGTGAATCGCAAAGCCAAACCCTTTAATTGTATTCTTTCGGATTGAGTTTACAACTTCAAAGAGCGCCCCAATGAGAGATTTATAAGAACATATTAGAAAATTGAGAGGTTCATCTTATAACAGTTGGTTGGTGTGCCAACAAAGTGATTGTTGTTCAACCACGTTGCCTGTTTATTCGCAATAGCTAGTTTACAATTTTATAATTTAGTTTTTTACTTTTTAGGTTGTTGTTTTATTCCAAACGATGGATTTTGTTAACTAGCTTATTTACCGGTTAACTCAATACAGTTTATGTGCAGTATCTATTCATGTTATTGTAGGTGTATAATGTATGTAAGTGAAGATATATATAAGAGTTGACTTAAAGGAAATAGGTGATGGTAGATATGGAGACGAATTGCCGCCTAATATCTTTCACATTATGTACTGCATTGGAGGTGGTTGGGCTTTGGTTTCGTTTTAGGTTTACCCGCTTCAACTTAAGTTATTTTCTAGCTCACAAAGTAATTTCAAGCTGTGCTGATTTCATTTGGAACACGAAAATGCTTTTTGAATAGACACAAGCTGTAACCTACCAAACTAAACTTGTATGCAATATTATGCTCCGTCTATTTTCTCCCGAGACTTTCTTTTTCCATTCTCAGCACTGTGTTCCACAACTGTTGAATTTTTTTGCCGATCCGACATTCCATGCGGGATTTTTGCTGATGATGATTTGGTTGTTGGACGACACTAGAGCTACGTAAGACCAGTTAGAAGTGGGAAATGATTACAAGCAAAATGAAGAGATTGTATAGGCAGGCAACAATAACTTTTTCATTTAAGCTTTTAATGTTTTTCTTTCAACTGCTCGCAATGTTTGTACCTGTATTTTCAGTAGTCCATTCAAAATATGATCGACAAAAGCAGTATGGGATGGAACTGGTAGGAACATTATATAATACATCAAAGCTTAATAAGATTACTTAGTAGAAACCGGGATGCTTAATCTTCAACAGATTTAAAATGTCCTTGTGAGGCACAAAAACACAAGTGGCTCAAAAACCTGATATTTTCCACTTATTTGTATTTATAAATAATTATTGATTATTTCTGAGTTAGTTAGTAATAGTTGATTCTTTTCTGTAGCATTGCTACAGCGCTACAGAAGATTCTGGACCCATGAGTAGCACCAAGCATATTTATTTTCTAAGCGAGACCTTTGATGTTTCCCATTTGTCACGTATTATGAACGAATATGTAATGTAGAAAATATTACCACTTTTTATTAAATTTATTTTATGTGCTTAAGCATTAAGAATCGTTGTAAACGGGGTGGTATCGATGTTATCATAGAGTTATCAAACAAACTAATTTTATAAAATTGAATGTATGGTAGATTTCTTCATCCTTTTTCAAATTTAATCTTTTGCAAACATCCGATGCTCAAAGCAATATACAATTTAAGCAGCAATAGTTCCTTAGCTTATAATCAAGGGAAAATGCCTCTTCCAAGAACCAACTTATAAATATTTATATTGAACCGGTAATGCTTTCACTTTCTTTTCTTTAAAATTGGAATATTCTAGCTCTGCTTGTAAAGTAAATGAATTCTATGAAAACGCAAAAAAGTGTGTCAAACGGATGTCTTGGACGTGATGCGTTGCTTTCAGCAAAAACACAAAAAAGTTCATGACTTTAGTTTCAAACCGTCATTCGATTTTGCACCTCTCTATGCTTTGGTTCACTGAAAATTTCAGCTCTCTCTTTTATTACATTTGAAATTCATATTCCATTAGTTTGCAGGCATTTCATTTACAACAACGTTGTATTCGTGCAATAGACCATCTATTTTTATATTATATTGCGTAATTGCATAAAATGGCCAACAAACATTACAGCAAGGTAAATGACTCTCAAGATATTCATGCATTACCTAGAGCTATTGAATGGCAGCACCAGAACACCGATTCGGTTGCTAATCAGCCGCCTTCCAATAGAAATTCAGAAGTCACCCTGGTAGTTATTGTGTCCTTGCTGTCATTCTGCATGTACCTAAAGGTATTTTATTACGTGACAAACCTAGCCACCAAGAGAAAGTCACAGTGGTTAGTTTATGTACCAATTGTTTACAAATATATTCGTTTTCAGTACAATATTCAAGTGCATTAAATTTATGATATACTATCGTCGTCTTTGCCAGGAATGTCTATGTCAACGTATCGCATCTCTGCCTGATTTCCCTATTCAGTATCGTGTTTGCTGCAGTATATCTTGTAGACAAGCTTACCGTGATTGGAGGTGGGTCGGAACTTTGCGAGCTCTTTTCTTTCTTGGGAAGTAAGTTCTCACAGAAGTTTTGCTTCCTAATCTGAAATTTCGTACTTGTACATCTAAACTTTGGGCCGATTTATGTAGGTTTTGTGAATGCAGCAAATCCACTCATTTGCATGAGAATATTTTACGAGCGAATTAAGGAGTTTAAGATCGCCCCAGTAGAATTTTCTTTGTTTCCAAGGACATTGCGTAAAATTTATACGGTCGCGGCGATCGGGAGCATTCCTTCAATTTGGACTATTGAATATCACGTTGATTTGACTACGGGATTTGGACGCTGCAACCCGGTAAGTCTTCATTTCTCCGTGGGCATTTTTCTGCTACATGCAAAAAATGCCAACTTCATGAAGTTGCAATCTTTCATAGATAAAAATTGCTGAGTCCTATGGAGTAACATTTACTTACGAATTGGCTAGACTGGTGGTATTTTATTTCTTAATCGTGGGATACATGACACATGGTAAGTCATCAGCATAATTTTTCTTCATAATATCACAAATCAACAAGTGAGTGGTTTTTGTGTTGCAGTCTTACTTAAAGTTCGATACACTGAGTTGTTTCAGCACGTGTTTAATAGGAGGGTAAGTGTAAATAAATCTTGCTTAGTTTTGTGCCATTCAAGTTTGCTAAACTGGATAAAAGTGATATTTTCCTTAAACATCCTTTTAAGCCAAAGACCACAGCATGGTGCAAGCTCTTCCTGGAGTACATGATATTCATTGGATTGTGGCTTCCACATGGGATTTTTCTTTTCCTTCACAAAATGTTTGATCGACAGGAAGATGTGTCAGCTAGGACAAGGCATACAATTTTAGTTATTCTGGTGTGCTTTTATTATTTTTACTGTCTCTTATATCCACTCTTCTACCTTCGCTTTATTGAAAAACTTTCCTTTCGTGAACTCATTTGCTGTGAAACTAATTTCCGAAGGAACGCTGAGAGCAGTGAGAGTGAGCTATTAGTATTTCAGGAAGCGCCGCCAGCTCAAAATTTGGCAAATGAAGAGGCAGAGAATGAACCTTCTCTTACCATAGTCACTATTCAGGACAGACGTTGTAATATAATTTCAAGAAAAACATTAGGAACAGAACAACACTCTGGAAGGGCGGTCTCAAAAATGGTAAAGATCTCTACGTTTAAAGTTGCCAGAGAGAGCTCTTTAAGGAATAAAATAGTAAGATTTGAAGCTGAAGGTATGAGAGCAGTTATGTTATAAAGTAGTTGAAATCAGCCAAACAAACAAAAATTCATTTGTTGGAAAGCAAATTGGACTACAAATTTAAAGGTTGAAACCTTTAGTTGAAATTATAGAAATGTTAAGATGGTTAGACGAATGGTAGAAATAAAACTTTGAAGATATAATAGTAGTGAAAACTAGTTCAAGCAAATATAATAATGATATTTAAAACCCTTGTACATTTTAAAACTTATTTGCGATTTCCCCCAAAATATATAAGGGTAAAAAATTGTATGTTACATTGTCAATGGCACACCAGCTAACTTCTATACATTTGTATTTAATTCAACAACAAAACACTTAATCCAAATAAATGCTGATTTATCTGTGTATTATAAATAATTAACAAAACCTTGGCCTTCCTAGTATTTGCATACCCTTTTCATTTAAGAATTAGAAAGATATTCAGAAAATCGAAACAAAGTATTGTGAGTGAAAGTAAGCAGGAAACTCTACAATCTCAGTTCTTCCATGAACTTATTTTCTAAATGCGAACGAAAGCCTCACTTCCTTCCCCTACATGTCTACGATACGAAGAGCGGAAATACATAAATACAAATAACCATTACAATAATTGCAAAAGCTAAAATTGAGTTTGTAACAGTATTGTAATCATTAATGTTCATTCTTTGCTAGAATTCAATGAAAATTTCAGTTTAATTGTTATAATGTTATAATTCCTCATTGCAAGTGCTTTAATAGGGAACGCGCCGGCTCATTTGTAGCAATATAGATTATGATAATAATGGCACATGCTAATTATTCAGTTTCTCTACTTTGATTAAATTCGTAAAACTGAATTATCAGTCCTGTAATTATAGATGAGTTTAACCCAATTTTTAGTCAAGTTCTGAACATCAGTTGGCGATTACGCAATTACATTTTACTTACTTTGATCCATTTGTATATTGCTTTTTTAAGATGAATTGCCGTTGCTACAAATTTTTACCAGAAAAGGCTAAGTTTGAGATTACATAAGCAATTCCATTGATTTACTTGGAGCAGAAACTTGTCTTAAAACGGAAATTATGCGCTCGCAAATCATAGAAGTTCAATCAATCTTCCAGCACCATCAAAAAAAGGGATGGAGAACTCTGAGCTTGACGGAGAAAGTATGGTTTATAGCACGTAGACGGCAACAAAGTACTATGTAGGGTCATGAGCTGTATATATTTGTAAAACGTCGTATCTTTTCATTATATGCTGTGATGTGTCACTTTAAATCAATCAGCAATACAATTTTACACGTGTCATCTCACATTTATTTTTTTAACACAAGGTAATAATGTATAATATTCTTGATTGTACGTCTCAAGCGCATACATTTCTGTTTGAGAACATGGTAAGAGTTTTCTAAAACATGTAAAACAAGCATATTAAAACATAAACAAATCCAATTTTAAAGATCCTAAAAGCATCGTCAACTGGGCATGATATAAGTATACTCCTAGCCCAAATTAAATTAAAGAGAACCGGAAGTCATACTCCACTCCCCTAAAATCTAGAACCATTATGTTAGTTACCTGCCTGAAATTATATTTCATGTGTTCAACTTTTGATGTTTATGATTTATTAGATTAGCCGGTGTCTTCCTCGAAGAACTTGCTCTTACATTTACTTCAGCTTTATCAACGAAAGTCCATGCTTAATTTTAAATTTACTTTTCTGCGCAACAGTCATATTTTGTGTCTTTTTTATCTGAAAAGCGTTAGTCGTCAAGATAGGAGCATATTGGAAGGTCTTGTTTCATATTATATGACGAATACCATAGTAATATTGACATTTCATTAAATCTTTAAACAGTGTCCAACTTGCGCGGTGAAAGTGGAATAAAACACATTTGACATTTGTATTTAACTCGCATTTATTTCTGTAATTTAAGACAAAAAAAAGCAGCAGCTTTTATCTCGTACCCATCGATTTTCTTATATCAAAAAAGTCATCAGCACAGATTTATTAACCGTTCAAAGGTTCGACGTAAAGAAATGGATATTTCAAAGCGGCTGCCTACCCAAATTCCCAAAGTAGTACAGGAAAGTTATATGGTGTCCCTTTTTTATGCGTTCTTGGCTTTATTCGCACTTATCATTAATGCATTTCTAGTCATTACAATGTGCATCATATTTAAATGGAGCTGTTACTTTCTTTGTAACCAATGCACTAAGTTAACCACAAAGAAGCGAGTAATCTCACAGGTAAAAAGACGCGAAAGCTATCATGAGGCTGCCGAACTTGAGCAAGGATTTCTGGTATTCGCTTCGTCAGAACCAGAATCCAATGGTGATGACGAAATACCATTCTTTCAGTCGAGAGGAATGACCAACCTTCTAACACCTGTGATTGAAGAAAATGAATACGAAAGATTGGAAACCTCTGTTTAAAGTAATATAAATAAAAACCATTACATTTCCAATTTAAGTCTACAGTGTCCTCTATTTTCACCAACAAAGAGTCAATCAAAACGACAAGATTGTGTTCTACCTAAATAGGGAAAAAGTTTAGGGTGCATTCAATTGCTTGTTAATCCTTGAAAAATTTCCAAGTCTTTTTTGAATTGCTATACGGACATCATAAAACACGTGGAAATTAAACATGACGACATTAGAAAACTCAACAGTGCTACCACCACAAATCCCAAAAACAAACAGTAGTGATACGTTGCCAAATTTTACTACGTTTTTTGGTTTACTTATGATTATTATAAATGTTTCTCTGGTTGTTGTGATGTGCGTCTTATTGAAATGGAGTGGGTTCTTTGTATGTCGCAACTGCTCCAATTCACCCAAAGCACGTCATATAGCCCCATTTGTGAGAAGGCGAGGAACCTATTATGATGATTCGGATATAGAGCCCAGTTTTGCATTATCATCACCGGAGCCACCAGAATCCGTTAGTGATGGTGAAAAGCTTTGCTCTGAGACGAGAGCAGTAGTTCATCCACCAGCGACTGAAGAAAGGGAATTCAGGATGAAGGAAACGTCTGTGTAAGAGAAGTTGTCTACGTGCGAGATTTTGATTAAGGTATAAAACAAAAAAGACATTTACAAAAATTTATAAATTATATTTAAAAATCTTCAATCAAGAAATGTAGCCACCAAAGCACCTTTAAAACATCAAGCAATTAACTTCTCTCAAATTGTTAAGGTTTGAATGCGCTTGTACATTTCAGCCTAAGCGTCAGATGAACAAATGGCATTGAGAAGTGGAGTGGAGCTTGGACAAGGTCTCATTAGTAGCTTAGCATCTACAATTATATATGACTATAGTTGAGTAATGTCCTCAGAAAGCATACAGTTTACACAATCAAGCAAGCTGTTTGGCTCCTTTAAATTGAAAGCTCACCTGAAAGAAACCAACATGTGGGAAATGAGCGTTACATCAATAAAAGGCTGAATATAATGGGCTTGTTCAGGTAGCTGCACCCAATCCCAAGCAAGTATGACAACACACAACATACTAGTGAAAGTGGAATATCCAAGGGTAAATTATAATAAACAAAAACACAAGTTAACAACTCGTAAGCGAATGTTCATGAATATTATTTCAACTTGAAGTGTATCCTTTCTGTTAGCTTCTTTCTTGGCCCCTTTTTTATCGAGATGGTGTGATTCAATTTAATTAGGTTTCCATTTACAACATGACTTTTTTAAATATAAGCATCCGGTGAACATAAAGCAATGAGATCCACCCAAATTGCCAATCAAACTTCCGAAATGCAACTTTTGTATCGGATACGCAACGAGTATGCAGGTTTTGTTGGTAAATCATCTAAGAGAAAGCTGGAAAAAGTGTTGAAATATAAGCTGCTGTTTGACAAATTGAAAAGACTTTCAGTCCGCATATAGTACTGATGACTATGTTGGTATTTTAGAAGGTGAAGATTTTTCTGACGATGAACTCTCATTAATTTAAATTCAAAATAAATGATGCCAATAAGCGACTGAACACAAACTCAATTTTATTCTTGCTGGTTAGTTTCAATATGCCGTAGTAAGCTTCATGGTAATGTGGGATAATTTAGTTTTATATAATCAATCTTCTCACAAAAACCCGAGAACATTCAACTCCTAAAAAGATTGCACTGCTGGTTGGGGTTGATTCAGAATAGGTACAGAGAAGATCCTTGGATTTAGATTTACGTTCAACAAGACCATCTTCAGCTGCCCTTAAAATAAAAACAGAATTAAATATTTAATATCTCCCACCTCTTCAGCCGTCAAGGTACTAATAAGAATTATAATTTGTGGATCAATCAATCCGATTGATTACTTGCTTACAGGTTTAATTGCAACATTAAAGCGGTGTTTACTGGGATTTGCTAAACATGCCCTGGACGGTCACCGCCCGATTCAATATACGTCACTCCCTCAATCGATCTGGAATAATCCGGAAGAATTTCTGCCCCGCAACAGTAAATCTGGATGATGATGCAAAGGCTGAGGTTGAAACCCGCCAGTAAGATCAATGTAATCCAGAAGATTGTGAGACACATTTTCCTTGATTTCTTTACTTTCTCCGTGATATGCAGACAAGCACGTTTTTAAGCATTTCACAAATATTTTCTATTTCGTTTATCTTATTGGTGAAATAGAAAATGGTAACTGACAACAGTCACTTTAATTTGCGTTATTTCTGCAAGCTACAAGGATGTTGACTGAGAAATAAAATAAATAAAATAAAAGCTTTTGGTGCCTGAGTAAAAACTCAAATGGATCAATATCTCAGAAAAACCAATTACATCTCACTTCAGCAGCCCGAGTAGAGATGTTCATTTTAATAAAATTCTATCAACTCGATGCACTCGCTGGGGAAAAAGATTGAGGTAAGATTGTACATTTTAGAACATGAACCATATACATACTTTTTGGGAATGTATACATTTTTGAAGGAGCTAATCGCTGATTATTAAAAATGGAAGGGAAACCACTTTCCTTCCATCGTCTGTAAGCAAAATATCACTTGAGACTTAAAATTAGAAAGCTTCTCAAGTGTGTTTATTCTCTTTTTAGCTCTTATAGTTTCTTACATTTTCCAATGGGTTCTTTGCATTACGTAGGAACTACAAAGTTATTCTCCTGATAATTGAATGAAGATGAGTACCCTGGAGCAATTAATTACTTGTGAAATATGAAAATAAATGATTTTCCAGTTATTAATCAACCGTCATTATCCAGGGAAAACTGGGGTAATGAAAATGAAGTTTCAAGAATTAGGAGACAGGAATTCATCAACCGTTCAAAATCCTTTATTTAATATATTTTTGTATTTTTCTTTCAACATAATTTTTTATTATTCTTAACGCTACGATATATATTTTATTATCCACCATACGAAACACGTTTTGCAGCACTCATTCAGATAGAGGTTTACTTGTGATATAATTTCAATATGACAAATACTGTCACGTAGAAAAAGAACACTTTCAGTTTTAATGAAGAATTCAATCGTCTTCTCTCAGGATCCGTGACGAAATGGTGATGATGACAAATGAGGAAGTGGCATATGTCACTAATCCGCACGGACTTTCCTCTCGTTACGAATAGAAATACAGAAGAAAGTGAAATAACAAGGTGGTTCATGTTTTTCATGGCTTCTAAATTTACATGAGGGGCCAAAAATAAAGCCGTTAGGCAGGTATAGGATAGGTTGGGAAAGTCGGTTAAGTTAACCACAAACCAAAGCAGTAATTAAGATAAAGTTACGATAATAATATTGAATAATTGAGTCGCCCTTCCAGAGATGAATAAATGTTTTATCGCGTGGGATTCCAAAAACAATGTAAGGCAAGATGAAATTTTATGTTTTAATTTATACAGAAACGATTCTTACAGCCACAGCTATTTCTCTTGCGTTCTCTATTTCTGTAACCCCTGGGTCTCCGAATGGTTTCGCTGCAAACGGTTATATTTTTAAATCTTATTTTCTCTTATTGAAAGAATACTACTGTTTGAGATGTGTAGTATGTTCCATATTTAATATAAGCTCTGGAAATGAGTCGTGTATCATAACGGTATCCAACCTTTTTTTGTCAGCTTTTGGTTCAATTTTGCTAATTGAGTGCCCACTGGAGAAGATAGTGAGGTTTCGTTAGCATCATCGGATAGTAACGTTTTACCACTATCGTTATGTGTCTGAATTAAGTCAAAGTTGTGTATCGTAATGCTTCTTGGTAGAACCCTTACTAAATTTAAAGCAGTTCATTCTGCATAAACCCAATGACATAGTGACATGTAAAAAAAATGTACTGAAATTTAGTTCGTTACACTAATAATTAAATATGCTTTGTAGAAAACTGCTAAATTGGCTGTAGTACTATTTCCATTTCAAAATTAGCCGGTATTTCAAAATACCTATATTACACTATTTCAAACCGGAACAAATCATCAGTCAAAATTTTCAAATTTATTTGAATTCAAAATAAAAATAAAGATTTATCATAATAAACATAACTACACGTCAATTTAGGTCAGCCGGCAACTTCCTCAGTTCACGCTTTAAACCTACTTCCTACTCTTTCATTCAAAAAATCTACAGGTGGCTGAGAAAAACAAGTTTTAAAAAGCAAAAATTAGAATTCGAGAGCGAAATCATAAACCATACACAATATTGCATAACCGACTGCTCACCATCATATCATCCATGTATTTAGCTTGTAACAGTTGCAGTTGCTGAGATAATCATAGCCACATAGAATGATGATGATGATGATGATGACCATCCAAGCATAGATCTAATAATATATAGTGATAAAAGTTGCATTCATCGTCGTCATCTATTCACATAGTAAAAAACGAAGTTATAATGAGCACCAGAGAAGATTAGGAGGGGAGACACCCAAACAAGGTAGAAAAATTGGGATTTTCAAGTAGCCAACTGTTTTGAGTGCATTTAGTTTGATAAATATCATAATATAATAGAATTACAACGTTGTTGGTTGAGTTCTTCTAATTGGATTTTATATATGTTTACATACTCGCAAAATACATTTGTATAAAAGTAAATCTCAAATGATAGCAAAATGCAAGAAGAACTGAGCTTGGTACTACCACCACAACTTGAATCCTTTTATTAACGGTTGAGTGCTTCCGTAGTGTATATTTGTTTGTTTGTTTGTAACAATCCCACCGCACATGCATTGCATGTGACTTATGTGACGATAAAATTACTATGTTGTTAGATAGGTAGAGTGCAATAAAAAGTTTATGTAATGCAGACATACATATGTGTATAAGTAAAGGTATGAAATGCATTGAGATTGGTATCATCAGCGTTTTGGCGAGGTTCACGGTATGGTAGTCACTCTGAATACGAGAGCAAAAAAGTGGAACTACATCCCTTCTTGCGATGAGAACTGCGCTACTCGGCATCCGGCTCTAGTGTAAAGCAGAAGTGGAATGAGAATGCATTTTTATTTGTTTTTATGTTTACTAATAGGAGTTGTAGGCAGAACATGGTTATAGAAGAAATGTAACAACTTTGTACTGTGACTTTGTTTGTCCGTCCGGTTTACAAATTTTTTGAAAACAAAATTTACTCTCGTATTTTCAATTTTTCCCTTGTTCAGAGACCTAAACTAATTAGTGTCCATTTGTAAATTTCTTTGGAATAAAATTAATTCAGTTGTTTGCAAATTATTGTTTAATAATGGCAAAATAATCAGGTTTAAATTTGAATTTCATTTCAACTGCTCTTAACAATATTTTTAATTAATAATACCGAAAACAATTTATATAGAATTAGTTCCGCTACTTTGTTACATCCGTTTTAAAACAAAAATCAATTGCATGCGAATTGCGAACAGCTAGCGTTATTAACAAGACATGACAGGTAAACCAGTAGGCACTTGTTGTGCATATCCCAACCACTGCTTTGGCTTGCAGAGCTCACATTCCTGAACACTTCGCATTTACACGGCTTACCTGACAGTTTTAGCCTGTTATGCACATGTTATGCTTCCTCCCTCCCCCACTAGTGACTACCATGTATATTATTTATGCCATCGCCACCCCAGCAAACAACTGCAAAGGTGCTCTCGCTTTCAGCTCCCCATTTACGAGCTCTCATACAGATATATGGATTGTGTGCTCACGCAAACGTGATGTCACTGATCTTTTTCGTATTAAATACTCTGCTCTGTTCTGCAAAATCATCACGATATTTTTCACGATGGAGCAATACGCTTTTGTGCCTCGGCACAAGCAAGTATCTCCACCATCATCGTCAATTCATATCATCCTATTTATCGTCATCCTTCTCATCAACATAAAAGGAGACATAGGATGAATCAGAACTATAATGTACGATTCTCATTGTATTTCTCTACCACACACACATCAGCGTCAGCTTCACCGTTGGCAATGACAAGAGCGGACTATGAGCAGCAGACAGATTTATCTTGGTTCGATAACTCTTACGACATCATGTACACCTCGTACCTACATACTTTTTACGATTATTATCAACGATTGCTCACACACAAACCCAACATTAATGGCTGAAGGACAAGTAGTATCAACCTCACACAAATTTTTGTGACTACTAAACTGAGTGGTTGGTGGGTGCTGTGTTGAAAAAAAAGTTTTGTGTAATGTTAAAAAACAGGTGAAGGCATCAGCTATTTGCCAAAAACCATATTATTGGAGATGTGCAGAGAGATTAAGTATGTGTGTTAGATTGTGGTTGAGTTTTAAGTAATATGATGTACGTAGGTTGTCATCATCATCATATTTTAAGCTGGTGACAAAAATTAAGACAAGGAGGATTGGGAAATGACGTTTGTGGATGTGTGAGCTTTTTTGTGATCACTTTTTCTCATTACGCTGAACATGATAAGATGAGACTTATCGACACCATGATATCATGATGTTCACCTTCAATTGAGACGTGTAGTGTGGTGGTATACGTAATTGTGACAAATATTTGTGAGGTGGCAAAACTATTATAAATTAGTTTTTAATTTTTGGTGTTTTTGTGGAAATGTGAAAAAAGCTATAATAAGATATATATTGGATACTCAAGTGTTTTAAATCGCAAAAAATGCCGTTGTTTGACAAAAAGAGGTTAACAAATGGTGGTGGTAGTGCTCCAGTACCTCCACCTCGAAACGGAAATGCAGCTCCTTATAATAATAATCAGTATAAAAATGGAAACCAAGGCTCAGGCTATCAATTTGAGACGGTCGAAAATGGACTTGTTCAGCGGAGCACGGTATCCAAACCAAAGCTGGTTTTTCATTGTCAGCAAGCTCAGGGCAGTCCGACGGGGCTCATTTCGGGATTTTCTAATGTGAAGGAGCTCTACCAGAAAATTGCTGATTGTTATGATTTCCCAATTGACGACGTAATAAGAAGATATTTTGTGGTAATAGAAAATAATAAATTTTTTACACATTTATTTGAAAATATATTATGAATTTTTAGATTTTATTCTGCACCCTAAATACGCATCGCATCGACATGGAAAATTTGTTGAGTGCCCAACTATGCCTGGATGATTTCATTTTTGTCCACCGCAAAGGAACCAAGAAGGAGGTGGAGTTGACAAAATCAGAGGATGCGCTTGGTCTCACCATTACAGATAATGGGAATGGGTACGCATTTATCAAGCGGATACGGGATGGCTCGGTTATTGACAAGTGTGAAGCGATACAAGTGAGTTTGAAAAAATAAAACTAAGAGCATGGGATTTAAAGATTTATATTTATATATTTTTTTAAATTTATACGTATCAACAGATAGGAGATCATATTGAAAGAATTGACAATGAAAATTTAGTGGGGTGGCGACATGTTGAGGTTGCCAAATATCTCAAGTCCATTCCAGTTGGAAAAACGTTTGTGATTCGGCTGGTGGAGCCACTTAAAGCAGGATTTAGTAATAAAATAATTTCATAAAGAGTTGTTAATTTAGCTTTAAATTAATTTAATTGGCGGTTGGTAAATAAATAAATAATTATCATTTGAAGTGAACATTGGACCCAAGTCCGATCCTAAAGGAAAAGGTAACAAAGGAAAGAGCTATGGAAGTGGAAAGGAAACACTCAGGTTCAGGTCCAATGGTCCAGCACAAATTGAGCAAGCTGTAAGCCTTTATGTTCTATATTTAATCTTATAAATTGTAGAAAATGCAGCTAATTATTTTAAATCCTCATGTGTAGCCGGATGACCTCGCAAAAACAGCAATAGAGAGTATAAACAGGCTGCTGGAGAATTTCATGGGAATAAACGATAATGATCTTGGTAAGCTCAAGCTCAAAAAATTTGTTACCTATATTTTTTCTATTTTTTAAAAACTTACCTGTTATATTTAGCCACACAAATATTTGAGATGGCGGTAAGCAAAAGTAATACCATGGAGCTAGCAGAAGCCGTTGATAATTCGGAGCTGGAGTCCTTTGGTTTCACGGATGATTTTTTGATTGATGTGTGGGGAATCGTTACGGATGCCAAGTCAGGAAGACTTGGTGGTCGAGGAGGTAGCGATGATGATGATTGAATAAAGCAGCCCTTTAATGTTGTAATGCCATAAAAATGATACCATTTTTTCTTGAGGGTTTTCTGTCCTTTTGTGTGAATACGTGGAATTGATAATATTGAAGTGTAATATGAAATACTTCCTTTTTTAATTTATAAATATGGAACGTAGACAAGTAGAAAGCGTGTTTCTGAATTTGTCCTACTTTTTAGACTGTTATGTATTTTTTGTCTTTCATAAAACCTTTAAATTATCCAATATCTGTAAACCTAATCTTATTTATGTTGATAAAGTATACAAAAACAGTGTATGTAACTACATAGTAAAATAAATGTAAAAACGGCATTGTTTTTAGCTTAAATATGCGATTTTTCTGCAGTAAACTTGTTCTCTTCCAACAAACATTGTTACATGCCGAATATTTTATCCAATCTGCGGAAGCCTAATGAATGTCCCGGGGATTAAAAATATTTAAAAATCTAACAAAAGCTAACAAAAGAGGTTAATGTTTTTCAGTTTTGCTTGGGACAATTGTCACAAATACACAAGGAGCTTACGTGTAATTTGACGCAAATGATACATTTGCAAACTAAACTGCTCCGTACGTTATACATCAGACTTAAAAAGTAAGAAGATATATATTATTTTCGGATATTGAGTGTCATTGCTTGATGTTTCTGAAAATTCAACAAGAAAGGTTTTGTAAGACGGCAAGTAACGAGTGCGGACGTACCTGATGAGCAGGTTGGAGAACGATTGAGCTCTTCTGTTTGGATGATGGCTGGGAAGTTGAAATGGTTAATGAGAGGAGCAGTTTTTCTGTATGAAGATCTGGAATGAGTGCGGACGTACGGTCTAAGATTGCAGTGCTGTTGAGTGTAACAAGCAGTCCTTTCATTAGTCGTTGCCAATGTCTGTGGTTGAGGTTGGGTGAGCAGTTGACAAGAGTGAAAGATGTTCCGTTTCAAGGGACTCGACTCTTCCGAAACTCACTCCAACGCTGAAAGCTGTTCTTCTTCTAGACATTACAACTACATATGTCTTGTTAAAATCGTTCGTCGTTTTTGTTAGTTGATTACTTTCTGATTTAAATGTACGGCTATTACCTCCCTCTCTTGACAATGAATGTATGGTTACTTCAGTGGTGTAATTAAATTCAATCTTACTGTGTGGTATTTGTGACAACTTTGATTGTTTCCGGTCTTGTGTTATCATATAAGTATATTTTTGGGATTCTTTGCTACTTTGTGCTGTATAGATATTTTTGGAGGGTTTGGTGTCTTTGTGACGTGACAATTTAGAAGCAAGCTTGATGAGAAGGTGTCAGATGAATGGAATATTTATTTTTTAAAATTTTGGCGATTGGCTTGTATTATTGATTTCAAGAAAAGATCGACCTTGCAGTTTTCTAATTATTATGTCTTGAAATTGAGCCTTTTTGTATCGGGGCGTATTGCTACCGTCCTTCGAATGGAATACCAATATCTCGCCCCTCCTCAGCCCTGCGACTCTTCGCCGGTATGTTCTCAATATTGTACTAACGGGCCTTTAATCCCAAAGAGTATACAGATTCTTAAGATGTCTGTTTAGCAATAAGCAACCGTCCAAGCATAAACCATGATGATGTGAAAAAATATTACGACACGATGGTGTACCTTCTGAAACATGATTCTAACATGTTGATGATGATAATGATGATGAGACTAGCATGGTTGTGTTTGACGGCAAGTAACGAGTACGGACGTGCCTGGTGGGCTACTATAAGCATACCATATTTACAAGCCTTTTTCGTAGTTTCGGATGTGGTTTTAGTATCCATGCAAAAATATAAATCATTTTACAGATTATAGAAGGTATTCATATGTATTTTATTCCACTTATGGATTCATTGACTTGAATATTGAGTGTTAACAATAATCATTTTAAAGGGCGATTAAATTATTATATTTACTTAAATTGTAAGTTGAGAGAGCGTAAGAGTTTTAGTATGGAACATAATAAACAGATTTTGAAGGGCGTCGAAAATTTTTCAACTTTTTGTGTCTGTGACGCCAAACATGCACCCTAAAGCTGCCTTTGGATCGCAGTAACACCCCGCAAATGTAACAAGCGATTCTCTTCCCGTCAACAAAGTGACGTTCGCGAATATGTGAGCGGAAGCTCCTTCTTGTAACCATTTTATTGCAGATTTCGCATGGGACATGAGCCCCAGGATACGAAACTAGTGCTTTCTCCATTCTATCCAGTTCTTGCCGGGTGTACCTCATTGAGTTTGGCACCATGGACCTCCGAACGTTAGTTTTTGGCAATGCATATAGAAAAGAAAGAGTGTTGTTGTTGAGTTGTTGTGGTTGTTCCTCTAAAAATACAAATAGTGACAAATTACCATAATGCATTAAGTATTTCAATTTAATAAACTAACTTCAAATTTTTTACCTTCACTTCTATCTCGTACGGTCTTCAATACTTCAATTTTTTCAGAATTTTCCACGCCATGCTCTTGCAACCTCGTAGGATTTTGTACCGTTTCCAATTGTATTTCTGTTGGCCACATTTCCATAAAATAATCGTTTTCAAAATTGAATGCCATTTGGTCCACTTTAAATGTAAAGAACACAACATAGCTAGCCAGTACACTTGCTCCGTTCAGGTTCCAGAATACACAGAGTTTGTGTTTTCTGTCAGCCTTTCTATTTATAGTTGGAATTTGAATGTGCGCAAGATGGAAATTAGGTAGTAAATTTCTACATAATTTATTATAGTTCTCTAAACAAATTCAAACACATGTTGAAAAATATCAAGCTACTTGTTCATTATCAACTTTCGGTTTGTGGTTTTCAAAATTTGGTACATAATTAAGGATGGAACAACTAATTTTTTATTTGTTTATGATGTTTGTAGGTTCACATCAACGTACTTTACAAAAACTTTGCAATTTGCTAACATCGAGTGCGTCATTGTAAATTTTGTGGAAAAACAGTTTTAAATGTTATCAGAACACCACGATCAAACTAGATCAAGCTTTGACTTTCCAGGGAAAGTGTTGGTACGTTTTAGAACACAGACAAGAATAATATATTTAGCTTTAAAATGTTTTTATTGAGTTTCAGAATAGGTTAAAAATTCTACTTATTTGATTATCCTCTTTTGCTTTGATGTAGTTTTGTCGTACATTGCTAAATTGAAAACTTCAGCAAATTGTACTTTCGTAAATAATAGAAATCGTGTCACCCCAAAACCAAAACTTTAACGTTAATTCATAATTTAGTGGTTGTCCCATTTGTCATAGTTCATACCAAATAAATGCCAGTTTACAAAAAACATTAAATAAGTCATCGTTTTTAATTTTAAAACTTCCACCTGAATCTTTTATCTCAGCTTTTGCTTTCGTGTTGAATATTCCTTTCCGCAAATTTTAACGTTGGCTAACCTAAAAATACTACGTAACTGAGGAAAGTTTCCGTTTCGTGAATAATAATGTTTTTAATTTCAACATGCCTTTTAGCCAGTCATTTAAAAAGTAGATTATGCCTTTAACTCTGCAAGTTACCTCTGGTAAAGTATTCAAAACCTGTTAAAAAATTCAGAGCAATTGAAATAGTGGGCGTATTTCTGTCTAGTGACAGTTGACGGTACCTACTGGTAAATATTGAGATCTGATGAAGGGATCACCATCAAATAATCTACGTCCACTTATTCTTGTAATTGCGGTGGAATTACTTCGGCAAACCATGGAGCCATGAATTTTCTCTTCTACATGAACACAGTAGCCCCTACATCAAATTAGCAATGCAGATAAAACAAAAAATTATTATTTTGATTGAATTATATTTTCATGAGTATTTGTATAACTGCTATCCACAACTGACTACAAATCACCGTGCGTTTATGTACTTTCTCTTCGATTTTAGTAAGTGTTTGCTTAGACTATCCTTGAAATCTCACGTACTATTAGCTCAAACCTATTCAACAGAAGTATTATGTGCCGTGGAATAAAATATTTCCATAATTTATTTAAAAAATAGTGTTTATTCAGTATCACGCTATTTTTAAGGTTTTTTAAGATTCGAAACAAATGTTGAGATATATGGTTTTGTAAAATGGCTAGTCATAAATGGTCTATACAATTACAGTGCACATGCTATAATGTGCATGTATTAATTGATGAATTCCGGTTGGGATACAATATCCACTGCATTTGTGATTATGATGGTGAAACATGCGTGATTTTGTACGTGGCAAGTAACGAGTGCGGACGTACCTGATGGTTTGAGAACGAGAATCCTCTGCTTGTGATGACAACTGAAGTGGTATGGGAAAGCAGTTTTGTAGAACGACTGGGAATGAGTGCGGACGTACCTGGGGCTACAACAAGCTGGTTTGAGAAGAGAACTGTCTGCTTGCGATGACGGCAGAAGTTGAAATGGTATGGGAGAGCAGTTTTGTAGAACGACTGGGAATGAGTGCGGACGTGCCAGAAACAGGCTTGAGGACAAGCAATAGCGTTGCCTTTTCTTTGGTTGAGTTGGGTGAGCATACAAAAAGTGAACATTTTCCGTTTCAACTCACTCTTCCGAAAACTCAACTCAATGCTGAACTCGTTCTCTTTCTAGGCATTTCAAGCAACATCATGTCCCTTTTATAAGCATGGTGTGCGTATTTTATTTAACATCTCAGATTATTTATATGAATGATTAATGTAGTTAAAAACCTACAAACAATAACTGATCCACTGTGTTGCAGTGTAATTTAATGCTGCAGCGGCAGCCTTATTTTCTTGTACTATTTCCGTCTGCTTTTCACGTTTCGTCTCGCTTACAAAAATTTGCTTCCCAAATAAGACATTGTATGTACATTCTTTCAAGACGGGTTGAGAATATCGCCACTGATCACTATTTGCTTATTCTAGTCCTTTAAAATATTTAAAATGTATTTTTAAGCTGTAACTAAAAAAATACATTTTTAAGATAAAACTACTATAGAGGATTTACTGCAATGACTACGAATTTGCTTAGTTTTCTTTAAAAGTGTGATTCTTCAATTACGTGATGAGATCCATCCAATTGTTGTTGAATTGCCGATTTGCTTTCTACCTCAGACAAACGCAAACGTTTATCAATTTGATTATCTCCACTTCTTGAGATAATTACACTGCATTCTTCTTCAACAACAGGGGAAAGCTGACCGTGGTCCATAAAACAGATACAGAACTTGCTGGAA
Organism: Orchesella cincta; assembly: GCA_001718145.1. Lineage (NCBI taxonomy): Eukaryota > Metazoa > Arthropoda > Collembola > Entomobryomorpha > Orchesellidae > Orchesella > Orchesella cincta. The sequence continues at coordinate 24,307 of LJIJ01001091.1, forward strand.
TCTCATTGCTCTCTGCTGAATCTGTTATCCAACTGTCGCTAAATTTAGCTGCTCTAGCTACAGCAACACACAACACCACAATGTTTGTAACTGCTATAATAGCTAGAAAGACGCACACTCTTAACCAAGCACAGTTTTTCTCACAAATCTGCGATACATCATTAGTTAATAAGGTTCCGTTTTCCATTTCCGTTATGTTGGAACTGTCGCTTAATTGTGCAAAAATAATTGGATAAACCATATTGAATATTGCTATATTTATGATTTGACGCATACACTTTCACAGACAACTCTCAGAGACGTTTCTTCTCCTGACATAATTCTGAGTTAATGATACAAGCTTCCAGTTCGCTCTACCAAACTCAACACCTTTTCTCACAAATAATAAGATACCAACTGGTCAAAAACATGGTTATCTTTATATAATCAGCAGCTGCAAGCATTTGGTTGAGTTTTTGCGTTTTCTTCAAGCATGCGGACAAATTGCACTAGAAAGGTGCCAAATTCAAAGCCAATTTTTTGTAATTAAATATTTCATTTCAATTCAATTCAACGGTGGAATTCGGTATTGCAACTGGAGCAGGTGGCCGGTTATTGCAAAATCTTTTTTTGTTCCCCCAAAAATTAAATTTTCTTTATTTTTCGAAATGAGCGTGGGTTGAAAAGTAGACAAGATAATGTGTTGAAGTTGTAACATATGGAGGCAATGCATAAAATATGGGGAAAATATGCTCTCTTTTGTTCTGTCTTGTTATTAAAAATTAATTAAGAACTTATTCCAACACACGTCAATTTCAATTATTTTTCGCTTGTGCTATATGGATTGAGTTTAAAAAAATTCTATTCTAGTTATCATTTTGCTGCAGCCTTATGATTTCATTCTTTTCGCTTTGTTTTTTATGTTTAAAACTTTGTCGGTATGTTATCGCTTTTCGTGTGTTCAAGTGTTCAAAACGCGTTGAACCGCTACTAGAAAGCAGAAAGCTTAGAAATCATGAGTTTTATGAAAAGTAAAGTTAAAACTCGAAAGAAACTTCTGTCATCATACACATTTATCTAATGTTCGTGCATATCATTGGATTGCAAGCGCGTAGCTGTTGCATTCTATAAGATTGCAAATGCACTGAAATGTTACTTTCATGTGCATTCCTACTTCCAGTCTCAACTCCTGCTGCTCCTCAGTATAACCAAATCCAAACATGAATATATACAGCTGAACATGTTAGCATTACCTGCTCAACAAAAATGAGAATATGCGAGTGAGAGCTAGCTGCTGCTACCACAGAACTCTCGACATTCATGCAATGATAATTTGAGTAGTCTAGTTTCATCCCGGCCAGAAAGCGGTGTTATTTCGTTGTATAGAAGTTGTTCGTCTCAACACACTGCCAATCATTGTAAAATGTTTAAAAGTAACCACCTTTAGTGAACATAAGTCGGATAATTAAAAATATTTTATTTAAGTCAAAGGTTGGTAAAAATTTCACATTTCAAAGGTAAAAAATCATCAACTCCAGTTCGTGAATTGCAATGGATAAAACACCTTTATCTGATGACTTATATGAATATGACAAGCCCCGAGGTAAAATCCAAGTTTTGCTGCACAGGTATGATTCATTGGAATAAGTTACAAAACAGCTTACTACTTAACAAGAAAGTTTTATCAAATATATTATATTTTTTACCTAGAACAAAGTGGAGATGGATATTGGCTGGGGTCATGACACTAGCGTTTGGAATACCTTTTCTAATAGGTAAGTCGAGTTCGCTCCATTTATTTTCGGCTTGTATGCAAAAGTATTCATAATTCAAACTAATTTGTCTCCAAATATAGTTCAGTTACATCAGGCAGCAAAAATGGAGCAGATTCTGGTGAGAACCTCTCAAGTCCTTTACGTTCTTCATCATTCTCACCACCAAATATTGGTTCAGGTGGAAGGTCAAGCAAGCTACTAATCGAATACAGAATGTCTGGTAAATCTCCCACGGAACCACTGACGAATTTTACGGATTTTGATGATCTTGCTAACCAAAGCAGACAATTGCTGGGATCAGTGTTCCTCTCAAACCTGATGTTGGACGCTGCCTCCTTCTCAAACTCACTTGAGGGCTGTCTTAATTTACAACAAATTACTTTGGAAAATATCTGGTTAGTTGGAAACTTTTCTCGTGTCTATTTACCTAACATCTTGAGGTTTACCTACATTCAAAATGGGAACGATAAACGGGATTCCTACAAATCACCAGAAAGTCTCAAGACCACCTTGTTCTTTGATAAGACTAAAGCTTCCACTTGGAGCGTGGAAAAAGATTTACTTAATCTTGGCACAGACATTACCATCTCAAAAGCGGGTACAAAGTTGATTGACATTCGTAGAAGTGATGGAGAAATCTTTCTCAATGTTAAATACTGCCAATCCCTTCTTCTAAACGTGAAAGGTTCATTTGATAAACTTACCCTCGTTAATTGCAACCTTACCAGTGATTATATTCCCGTTATTCCATCGACCTTGAAGTATTTGAATCTCCGAAATTCATTACCTCCCACGGAGCCCCTTTCACAGCTCCTCAAAAAGCAAACCAAACTAGAGGAGTTTTATGGGTGGCTCACCTTCCACTGTGAGTGGCCTGGCTACGAACTCTTTGTCAACATCAGCGATCTCCCATCCACAACCAAAAAGATAGGCTTGAATAATGTCGACTGGAGTTTTTCCCCAAGTGGAAAGCCCTCGTCCATTAAAGTGCTCACTGTTGGTGATTTTATGACAGAATCCATGATTTTCTCAGGATTCCCCAAACTTTTCCAAAATTTGGAGAGAATCAACATCATCAATGTTTCAAGCAATAGCTATCTTATTATTGACCAAGCAATCAAAATGAAAGTGGCTCAGATTGAGGTTATCAACCTGAATAGAGATTATTCCCGAGTTACGGAACACTTAGAGGAAATTATTGAGGTAGAAAGCATTCTTCTCAACCAGCCAGGAATACCTAATGAAATGTCATCTGCGCTCATTCTTCAACGGAGTGGCTTGGCAAGTAATGTAGAGGAATATGTTGGTAGGGAACTGAGCATTGCAGAGCAACACGAGGTACGATACAAAGGATTAGGATTCAAAAAGGTGGACACATTGGAAGACTACCTCAAGTGGGATTCGCTTCTGTAATCAGCAAGGATGATATGAACAAATTGGTTTTAGTGAGGAAAACAGAGGTTACATAATAATTTTCCTTGTTTTTTCAGTTGAGGGAATAATCCATGAATTATTAACTTGTTATAATTGTTGTATTTTTCGAGCTCATTAAAACAAGAAACAGCACATAATTCTAAAATTTTCTTACTATATCTGAGGAAGTTACTATACTTCTCCTCTAAAGAGACTCAATGAATACATATTTTATCCTCTTTACATCCATCCTTTTGAGTCATGTTTTCGTTAAATTGAAAGAAACCAACAACAGGTTTCCAATGCTGAAATTACGCTTAAAATGAGAACTTCACTCTAAGCCGTTTGTAAAAACGTGTGGAGGGCATAGTGAAGTTGCTTCAAAGACAAATGCAACTGCGTGTCTAATCTGATTAGAAAATACAAAAATTCCAATTTCATCAGTAATAAAAGTGTCAAGTTTTGAAGCTTCATACTAAAAACTGAGTTGCATAATCTTTTGCAAACTCAAGTTTCATAAGAAGTCAGGGTCACTACCATTGCATGTGTCTAAGTTGTGATCAACTACATTTTACATGGGCTGATGTAGCATTCATTTGTGGTCAAGATTTATATGCAAGTGAGTGCATACCTTGCAGTTCTTTCAATGTATATATTACTCGTTGGAAAACCTTCAGTTGGCCTCTGTCACTATGCTTTTTTTACTGTCAAAGGTTGTTGATGTCATAATGTTGCACCATCTTCAAGTTGCAATTATGCAGTTGGGTTTGCTTGCCACTCTTTCAGCTCAACAATAGTTGATAGTTCGCATCAAGCATTCAACACAAGACTAGAATTTTTTACTAGAGAAATTCTCAAGCTGTCACTTTTTGCTGCTGCACTGCTTATATTTAGACTACATGTGGTAAGCAAAGGAGTTGCACGTTGTGCACCATCCTGTCCAGACGGTTTTTAAAGCACAAGATGTGGTCTTGAAGTACAACTAATTTCAAACAGCTTATATGTGTGGTAATGACTATCAAAAGGGGTATTGGTGATATTTTTTGCGAAGCCGGTTTTGCGGCTACAAACTATTATACAATTGAATTGTAATTATACAGGAGGGTGGTGGTGAGCAGCATGGTTTTAATTTGAGGTTTGACAGCAACGAAATAAATATAAATCACTCTTCACAATGAGCTCTTGTCAAACATTATGTTATTGTTTTTTAATGTGAATTATGCAACCATGCATATCTTCTGCATTGTTAATCCAATGGATTTCAACTCCGAAGCTCAAAACTGGATCTGAAATCTTAATTAGGTGATATTTCACAATGATACACGATTGCAATAAATATACACACTTTCTAGTATACATTATACAAGTCGTTTACACACAACAAGCTCAATCCCTCATGAAATCTCTTGTGTGAATTTTTAAAAGTTTCTCACCAATGAAATCAACATGCAATTAAAATTAATGCATTTTATGGTTTAAGTAAGAAAGCTACGCAATCATTTATAAGCCGACTGGATTATCCGGAGAATGACTGTCGTCTTTACATATTTCTGATTTTTAATGACATTAGCAATTCCTAACACGTACTTCTTTTTACACACGACAAACCGCACTTCTGCATTTGACTCCACCTGTCAAAAATGTATGAGCATTAAATTTATGGGAGTTTATGTTTGAAGTGCAGACGATGCAAGACTTTTTTTATTCAAATACAGCTTTGCATTCCGACTAGAAATGAAGTTTGTGACGGCCAAGTATGTTGTTATATAACTTGAGCAACTATGCATTTCACCCACATTGACTGAAGTTGAAGTGAAAAGTCATGGATGCGCAGCATGACAACTCAATTTCTTAAGGAGCATGGATTACACAAAGTTATGAGTAACGAACATAACTTTTTGCAAACAAACTAATATAAAAATTCCGCTGACGTTTGTGAATACTTGCCTGATTTTTCACTGCCAACGGATATTCAGCCAAGCCTACTCTAGTACAAGACTGCTTGATGAAATATATTATTTTCCAACTGTGAATTTCCAATTACATGTAAAAACTGGATTTGGGGGAGTAGGTGACTAGCTCGTGCAGAGTCACTGGCTGAATATTTATTGCAAGACATAGCTCTGTCTAGTAACAATATCAATGTCATTTCAGTGACAGATTTCAACCATCATAATCTCATATGAAACACTGATGTGATTATGTAATGGAAACTGCATAGAAGTGGGTACATAAAAGGTATCAAGCAGATTCTCACCACATTTTTTTATCCGCGTATTGTCTTTTATTCGCTTGTAGAAATACGTTGCAACTTGCTTGAATAATACGCAGCATATAAACCTCTCACATTCAATCTCCACTGAAAAAAAACAAAATCATTCACTTCAAAGATCAACCCCGTCATCTGAACCTTTTAGTTTCATAATAAAGATGCAATCACAAGAACTGAAAAATTGCAATTATTACATAAGATAAAAGATAACTTAGTCATTATTCAACTATTCTTATAAAACAAAATGATACTAATGCGAGGTAGTTCAAGGTTAAACATGATTAGGATTTCTTACGTTCTTAAAATTGAGTCTCAATAGATGCACACCAGTTGCATAATGCATGAACCACTATGGACATGAAAATCCACTGCATAAATCAAACTTGCACTCAAAATAAACACTCCAGATTTTTATTGTTGCACTTGCAACTGCTGCATCATGCTTGAGAGCAAAAGCAGCGCCAGTCAGTCACTCTACTAGCATGTTTACGAGTAATTAAAAGCACCTAAATACATGCAGTGATTATAAATCATCTCAAAATTTCAATTAATTTTTTTAGACGGCAGGCGTTGCTTCATTATGAATCCTATATTGAGTAGGACAGGCATAGCAGCATAATGCAGCTGTCGAGAATGCACAGACAATACAAGATGCTTTATAATTCAAGTTATTGGTTTGAAAGAGACACAAAGGAATGACGTTTCATGGTTCCGATTGTATGGATTTATAGGAAGATTTGATATTTTTTACTGCACGAAGACCAAAAGCGTTAGAATAGCTCAATGTCACTTCTGAAGTAAGAGGCTTTACTTTCGCTGTGTTGAAGTTTCTCGTTGGTTGCATTTACATGCATTTCTGTATCTCATATCTGTATACGAAAATGCAAATTTATCTTGTGATGCAGAAAAATGTGATGTCTTCCTTGTGACACTTATATGAAACTGGTATTCTGATAAGGGATTTATATTCGGTAGGATGGATTTGCATGGCACTCTTTCAGCAATATATGTGTTTCAATAACCAACCACTTTACAGTATAACTATATATGGTTAGCCTATCGCCGAAATATTTGGTACCTCAAGTTGATTTTCAGTTTATTGTTTTTGCAAAATAGCAGATCTTAAGATAAAACTGAATGATATTATCTTCTGATAAAGTAGCTTTGTTACGCTATAGGTAAGAACGGTGGGATGTAACTGGAAGCAGGGTTGGCAAATAAGCAAAAACGTTCGACCTGTTTTGCTTTTCTGCTTTATTGTTATTTTGAAGCTTCATTGCTTTAATCCAGAACAAAGTGCCAATAATATGCTAATAATGTATATGACAAATCATGAAGCACACGAAAATTGTCATGTACAGTGTACGATTACTTTTTCTATGTCACAACATATGGACCATTTTGTTACTAATTTTTACAGATATTCTCTCGATGTGCTTTCGAATTTCAATAAGTTTTTCGTAAAATATATACTTTGCCTTTGGGGGTCATCCCCATGATACGTCACGCAAAATTTAGGATTTTTTGGGGAGCCCATCCTTTCTGTCACGCTACGGCTACCCTACGTCCCACACCCTCGTCACGCCATGGTAATGGAATCCAGTTGGGTAGGGGGTGATTATACGAAACAAATACATATGAAAGTAATGTAATTTGTTAATGTGCAGCTTCTTAGATCAATCTATTACTTTACAATATGCTTCCTCTTACTTGACATTCTTACCACGTATTGCAGTTGATTGTAAGTTTTGACTCTATTTAATTGTTCTAATAGCTTGTGATTGATTCAAACTGACGTTGACAGTCTTTTAAACTCTATGTTTTCAATTATTGCGTAAAGGAGGTTTTTGATGATACACAAATCATCAATTAAACAAATTTGCACGTCGTTTTTAAGTTACGGACTATATATTATTATTGATTATGGATGTGTTTACTATGTATTTTTTTCAAATAGTACTTTTATGCATCACTTAAATGTGAATAAGCAGGGAATCAAAAAGCAAACTAGTAAAACTTTCATGCATTTTTCTTGTTATTTTGCCTCACTTGCCAACGCCTGGATAGAAGAATTTGTTTTAGTAACCGCAGTGTTTTGGAAATTTTTGCAGATGATTTCCCTCTGCCCGGTGATGGCAAATGCTAATTTAAAAAATTAATTAAATTTAAACGCGTCAACCAGCTTGTAGAAAATCAATCAGAATTGATTTTTATTGGTGATTCTATGCTAATATAATCTTAGCTCACATGAATTTATCAATACAGGAACTTTATTACATTTTATGTTTATTGAAAGTTACACAATGATTATTTCCCACAGGAGAAATTATAATAAGAAGAGAGTAGAATACTATTTGGACATAGAAAGCTAAGTTGGGGCAAATAACACACCTAAGAAACTAATTTTATGTACACATTTTACCCTGTTTACATCCATTTGAGTTGAATGCATCATCAGAGACACAACAGCATTAGGTTACTTAAACAAAATTAGTTGGGTGTGAGTCAGAACAGCATAACTCCACAATCTTATCAGTTCACACACAACATGTAACAACCATCTAGCACGGCTCCAATCTAGTTTGAAACAGAAAATTTCAACTTCTCAATTAAAATAGAATATTATTAGGTTTATAGAAAAAAGGCTAAATCAGAACGGGACAAAGTTAGAATACCAAATTGAGTAGTTCCAATTCCCTTCCTCCAGGGGCTCGTTGATGTTTAGGGTCGATTTCGGGGAAGCGAAGAAAAGAAACTGGACACAATCACCTCCCCACCCTCCTTCGCACCATTAGCGTTGAATATTCTCATGAAGCAGCAGTCCGGTCTACTTGCAACTCACTCACTGACAAATAATCAACTAACAACTAAGCATCTCGGCCAGCTTTCGCATTTCAAATTGAGTTGAGACACAATAAAGGAAAGTTTGGCATATGTGCCAATTTTGTGGTCAACGATATGTTGATAGCCTTCTATTGTTGACAAGATTCAAACGTAATTTTGCCTTTTGTAAGTCAATTCAATGGCCATACTCACTTCATAATGGTTGTTTATTCCATAAAAAAACGATTGTGAGCTGAAACTAATGACAAATTGTATATGCAAGGAAAGAGGTTCAAGCTTGTTTGCTTTGCTTGCTTGCTTTGTTTACAAAAGAGAAATTCAATTGTCCTCTGTGACCTCCGACGTGTTCTTACTGTCAAATGTTTAGGTAGGTTACCCTGGTGCTCTAACCTCAGTATGTTGTTCTACATGTGATTTTTCAGATCCAGTTCTGTTACAAGAATAGTTGATGGTTACCATCATGGCATTAAAACAAACTAATAAATGATTACCAAAGGAATTCTCTAGCTATTAATGTTTCTTGCTAAAATGCCCACTTAATTTGGCTCATGTGCAGGAGCTTTGTTAACATCTTTATCAACATTTTTCGAAATATCTCGAACTCTCTGCAGAGTATGCAATATCCAGGTCTAGAAATCTCGTGTTAGTGAAGCTTTGCAAGGAAACAATTTTCTGATTTATTGATGAAATGTTTGTTGATATGCAGATTGCATGCTTTTTACAAAGTCAGTTGACGCAGTTTAAAAATATTACGCAAATGAATTGAAAGTTGGCAGTACTAGCAGCCTGGTTTTTTCTGTGGGTTTGGCAGTCGTAAAATGAAAAAAATCACTCTCAAAGGGCTCCTGGCTCTTGTTAAGTAGTGTTTAAAATTCTCATCAAACATTTCACACACACCGTCTACACACAGTCATTGTAATGGATTTTTACTACCTTGTCGTCTAAAACCGGATCTGTAACTTAATTAGCTTGTATTTCACATTACCAACAATTTGCGACAAGTATATAGATACTTGGTAGTATACATTGTATGAAAGATTTTTTGCGCAGAAGGTGGCTCACGTCTAAATTATTTTTTATGCAGTCGATAAAATGTAAAGAAATCAATGGGTATTAGAGAATTTGAATGATAATTTACCTATGTACAATCAGCTCTTTGTTTTTGTCGTGAAAAGCCAAATTGTGGGCAGTTTCAGAGCAGATATTATGCACAATAAATAAAACTGAAGTTAAAACCATTCACATCCAGCACAACTACTGCCCTTTTTAAATGAAACTGGGTTACTATAAAAACTGGGTTTGGGGTAGTAGGTGACTAGCGTGTACATCATCTAAACTGCTGGGAAATGCACATTCTAGCTAACACAATGATTCTCATTTTTGTGACAAATTTGAACAAATGTGATGTAAATGATATGATGCAATAGAATCTATGGGACCAAAAGGGGTGCAAAACAGCTACTTCCCTCATTTTATGTCATCGCGTTTTTACGTTATTTTGTAGAAATAATTTACAACTGAGCATTTTAATCAATCCCTGATCTCCAAACTTTTGCATTTCATAATAATCAATGAAAAGTTGCAATCAAAGCAGTCGGCTGCTGGGACAAATTTATATAATATTTGAATCAACTGTTTTAGTAAAACAGCATGGAAGTAATGCATTATTTCATGGTCATGTCGAAAAACGCTGAATATGCTAATTTTTTGTCGTCTTAAATCCAGTTCGTACAGACACCCACTAATGCATTAATACATTCTGCAAATAAGCCTGAGCTAGCTGAGTAGTCAGCTCCCATAAATCAAACTTGTCCTCAGTATGACATTTCAGATTTTTAACTGCTGCATGGTTGCAACTTATGCATTGTACATCACATCAGCAATGTCCAGTGATCAAACAAACCATGAAAAAAATTCCTCTAGTGTTCTACATGTATTAAAATCTACCTAATAACTTACAGAGATGGTGAATTACATAAGCCGTTTATCTATATGAGTGCAACAAAGAAATCCCAGTTGCATTTGCTCACAGTATGATTTACTATGATATAATGAGAGATGAGAGTTCATTTTCAATAAACCTTTGCATCGTGCACCTAGCTGAAGCATAGGGTTTTGTGTCTCATTTTGCTTGTGTTTGTTACAAATCTTATGATCAACGAGATATACTTATTGTATGGTGTTTAGCTCCTGCACAAGCTATATTCTGGAACGGTTTGAGTATGTTGCTTGTATAAACCATACTATGGTATGTAAAAAGCTGTGTTACCATTTGTACCTCATATCCAGCTCGTTGTACCGGAAACATACATTGGAAAACTGCTTAAAACTTAGATGAATGCACATGCACTATTTATATGCACGTTTTTTACCAACGAAATCATCCACGACGTAACTATGTGGAAAGTTCATTTCCAAAACATATTCTGCATCAGCAAGTCAGTTCTTCTTTCTTGTAAGATAGAAATTGATCAGGCAAATGTGAATTATATTGTACTGAACTTACCTTCAATTACTGACATCTACTCATTTTTATATTGGCCACATAAAAAAGAAAGAGATGGACGCACAATTTCACGACCATTCCACACTTTCAGGAAAATTAGCTTTAGTTCTCTCCAGGTAAGAAACTGGGAGGAATTAAAAAGTGTTGTAATTATATATTTTTCAGAACATAATTTTTTCAACAATTTTTAGACTGCACTGGAAGTATTGGCTAGTACCAGCAGTGTTTATGATAGCCATTGCCGGGATTGCTGCTCTAATTGGTGATTACTTATTTTAAACATAAATTACGTTCAAAGTGATTATAATAACCAACGTAATTTTTCTACTTTAGTATCCACTGAACCAGCCCTGAAAAAGTTTAATCCAGCGTTGCGGGTTGCCCCAGATGACGCTTTTTTACGTGTTGATCATCCAAGTGTTGAAGATGAAGTTGAATCATGGAAAATTGTTAAAAAATCATCGCAAGGAATTTTTGATGCGGAAGGCTGTGAAAATGGGCTCATCTCATTTGGAGGTTTTGATCCGAAGCTAGACGTCACTCAGATGAAAACCTTGCGACTTCGTCATTTAATTATAGACGCGCCAGCTCTTTGTAGTTCCTTGAAACAATGGGTCAATTTGGAAACTATAGTGTTGGAGAATGTGTGGATAAGCGGAAATTTTTCAAGGGTGTACCTTCCCAACCTCAAAAAGTTCATCTTTCACCAGTACCGTAACGGGAAAACGGACACTTACAAACTAGACGAAAGTTTGAAAGGAATTCTCTTCTTTGATAAGAGTCCCAATAAAACATGGGATTTGAACAGGGATCTTTTAAACCTCAATATGACAATCCAGGTTACAATTGAAGGCACTAAAATCCTGGACGTAGAGCCAACAATCGGAGAAATTAATATAAATACTCACACATGCGAAAACATTTACAAAAACTTTAATCCCCAACAATCTTTTCAACTCGAGAGCTTATCGTTGAGCTGGTGCTCTGTGGAAAATGCCACATTGGATCAGTTGCAGGCTAATGGAGACAATCTCAAATTTCTATTTCTCAACAATGCCGTGCCATATTCTTCCGATGACTGGATGAAAATAACTGGCACCCTTCGAAATCTTCAAGAGCTGCATGTATTCCTCAGATTTAAGTGCGATTGGCCAGGCTACGAAATTTACTTGAATGTTTCAGACCTCACCCCAACAGTGGAAACGTTGTCGATAACCAATTTAGATTTGAGCTTTGAGCCAGGCTTGCCGGCACAATCGGTAAGGGACTTTAGTTGGAATTTTTGCAAAAGTCATTATTAACAAAATATAATGTACTTATTTTAAACTTTAGGTAAAAAACGTATCTTTGGATAACTACGTGGGAGAAAATGTGGTGGCAAACTTTCCCCAAGTTTTTCCGAATGTAAAAACCGTCGCCTTATTCAACATCACACAGAACCTGAGCTATTCACTGATTCATCAAGTTCTGAAGGTGAAACCGGAGCTCCTCATTGTCACTAATTTGACGAGACAAACAAGAACGGAGTTTGTACCCCGAAAAAATGGCAATAGAAAGGGAGAAGTTATATCACCACATTCGTTGATTGAGGACAGTGATGTATTTGCAGTCGTTGAAGGTATCCTGAAAAATGCAAAAATACCTAAAGATGCTGTCTCTTTTATGGTGGAACTTTGCAAGGAAAATGGAACATATATTGGGAGCGCATTGACAAGCTTTCAACAGCACTTTTACCGCTACAAGAAGTTGGCTTTTGACAAAGTTGACACGTTTGCGGATTACGTGACTTGGGATTCAGACCCAAAGTAAGCTGATTGAAACTCCGAATGCTTTCATATTGAGCTTTTACATAAGACAAGTTTGGTTATTACTGATTTGAATTAAAAATGATTTAAGAGAAAGTTCTTAAGCTGCATATCATTTCCATTCATATAAATCGTGTTTGAAATTTGATGTTTGTAAAATACACTGTCGTTTGGTCTTGTCCGGAAGCAAAGGGAATTCCTTTGTTAAAAGAAAGGAGACCCTCCTACTCTAATTGCCCAGTTCGATTATCAGAAATTCTGTCGCTCACCGGATATGAGAATCCAAAGTGTTTTCAGATCACAACTTCACGCGGAAACGTTTACTGCTCGGTTTCTCCCAAGTTGTTTGCTAGGCAAAATTAAATACGTTGTTTGGAGGAAAGTACATATGATGAAATTTAATTATTTTGTGTTTTCGAGTGTAACTTACACTTTGTGTAAACAAGGGATATTGCACAGAAATGGAAACAATCCGTTCTATTATGAACGCTTTGTAATGCTACAATAATGTTGTCCACTCAAAGCAAATTTCTACTATCAGTGCCCTTAATAACACAAAGATTGACATGGATATCAGAAGCGAGTACGTTATTAAAAGCAGTATGACGCTAGCACAACATTACATATTGAAAATATGTTTGAAATATATATTGTAAGAACTTGTATGTTCTTCCTTGTTTTTTCCTCGTTCTTTGTTAAAAATCTTTCCTTGTTTTTCTCAAAAACTATCCTTCCGTGTAGTACCAGTCCTGGTACTATTTCTGGATCGGAAAACTATCCTTACTGGTAGTTTCTGTCACGAAACTACCATTTACTCTCAAAACTATCCTTACTTTTTTATTATACAAATATTACCGTTCAAAATTATCACAAGGAAGTATAAGAGGAGCTAAGCCGGTATTGGCCTAATTATAAGAATCCACTATAGAACGCTCTATAATGTTTTTTAAAACTCAACTTGAAGAGAGTTTGAGCTCTTGGTTGCAAATGTGTTTCAAAAACTGATTCCTCAAGCAATTTCAAACAACCATATTCGTTTAAGAGAATGTTATAAAATAATTTGAATTATTTTACGTTTCAACGTATTCAAACATGTTTTTATATTCAAATTTAAAAAGACTGGAAGCCAACTATTTTATTTATTCGATATTCTTTTTTGTCTCGATGTTTCAGGTGAATTACCGGAAGCATATAAAAATTCGTAATTCCGTCATGTTATTTATTGTCCAACGTTTATTTTAAAAGCGCTTCACGCGTCGACCTAGATGTGGTTCAGACTGTCTGGGCAAGGTTTAGCTAAAGAAAATGGGAAGGACGTGCCCTATATTTAAAGAATTTTTGCAGTTCTTCTGTTGCCACGAAGCTATAACTAAGGTCTAAATTTATAGATAGACTTTATAGCAAAAACAAGCCTTTTCAGACGTTTTCCACAGTATCCCCTGTTTCATTGTATTATTATACAATAATATCACCCACCGCATAATCAGCCCGCTAGTTAAGAAAGCAATTTACACTCTAAACCATTCTGCTTACCTTTACATTTTTCCACACATTTTTTCCATATCAGTTGACAATACAGGCAAAGTGGTAGTAGTCCCAAAATCACTGGATTTACAAGCTATTCCGTGGCTACTCTATATTATTTTCATCGTAAACCTAGGTATCACTGGTTGTAGTTTGTTTTTGTGCATGTCACCAATATTTGCTGTAACGCCAGTCCTCCCGGTACACAACTACATTTTCTTCGGAGCTTATGTATTGACAGGAGTTTCACAAACATTCACAGATTTTGTCTTTTACCATTATAAGGCACTTGTACAGTCGGTGAATTTCATATTTGCGTTGGATATCAGAGGTTAAAAACCCAAAATTGTGACCATGCTTGTAAGTTCTCCATCAAATGAGGTATATTTACTTTTTTATTAATCCTTTGAATAGGTGAAGCAGGCAAAGAAAGAGCAGAACACGAAAAGGCAACCAGGAAAGATGAGAAACTGGGAATTTTTCTAAATATTATGGTTGTGGTTGCCGCTATGGGACCCCTCATTGTCCCGGTTGTAATTTACGCTCGAATCGATCCATTTTATTATATTTTGGAACATTTTTTCCTGCCGAATGCGTACGAAAGAACCATTCCATACATCATTGCTGCACCAATTATCAGATTATTTTTGTTTTATATTTGTTGCGGACTTTCAAAGATATCTTTCAATTCTTGCAGTTATAACGCATTTATTGGTATTTATCACAATTTCATTTCTCCGCAGATTAGAAACTTAAAATCGAATGATACCGCATTGCAGCTATACAATGAACTGCGTATTATAATTACAACTTGTTATCAAAACCTTGGCATTCTCGTATTCTTTATAACACTTTCAGGGCAAGTTGGAACTGTAATGGCTGCATGGTTGGCGATAAAATGCTGGAAATTTGTACCACTTTTTCTAACAATTGCAGCTTCACTATTTACGCTTTGGATGGTGCTACTTGCCATTTTACTCATTTCTGGAGCTGCCAAAATTCAAACTGAGAGTTTGAACTTATTAAGAAAGAAGCGGGAGCGGTGCTTTTGTTTCAGTTTTAAAACGAAGTTTCGGTACCTGGAGTACATCAGGTGGACCGCTCAGCCTAGTGTTGGTGTTCCATGTGGAAATATTTTTGTGTTCCAGCGTAGTACACTGTCAACATATTTTGAGCATGCTATTGATGGTATTGTCAATGCTATTTTACTTATTGATCCTTAGTTGGTTGCAAACAAAATAGGATACTTAAAGTACTAAAACTACAAATAGAAGTTAACTCTACCTACTATTTTTTAGCAAGTGCCATTTGAAATAAGGTTAGCTGAATAAACGTTTGCAGTCATGTAAAACCAAAATGGTTGATAATCCCCAAGCTATGCGTTCACCCACCTGTCTTCAAAGCATCAGTTCACATTGTTCAAATGCATACTGCCGATTCTTTTTCATGATATCATCGTTTCACAACTTTCTCTTAATTTTTCCTGATACGCGTGAAGCATTTTCATGGTGATGTTTGAAAATTGTTCCAGGTTTTAATCTTTGAGCAAGGGATCCAATCAATAGATGGATCTAACCAATATAACCTGGTAGTAAAAGAGCTTTGTTTATATCCCCACCACTTAAATGAAAACTTTATGCAAACATACATACATTTAATTAGTTCCAGCTATAAGATTGGCGAATCGCAAATAGCTAAGCAGTAATAGGTGCACTGTGTTTATAACAATAATTTTATTGCGCTCACTTACTTCAATGTAA
Organism: Orchesella cincta; assembly: GCA_001718145.1. Classification (NCBI taxonomy): domain Eukaryota; kingdom Metazoa; phylum Arthropoda; class Collembola; order Entomobryomorpha; family Orchesellidae; genus Orchesella; species Orchesella cincta. The sequence goes on from LJIJ01001091.1 coordinate 40,185, forward strand.
TCAAAGTTTAAGTAACGTCAATTGTACAATCAATAAAATTTAATTCAATCAGATTCAGGGCTAAACTAGTTCATCATGTAAACTTGTTTACAATCGGTTAGGTATAATCATGACAGTATGGATTAAATTTTAAATTATTAAATCTCAGTGTACCACTTGAATATTTATTTTCACCGAGATGTTCTTATATGATAATACTTAATGCTCAAAAATACCTGTCCGACTCAATGATGATATTATATAATTAAACCTGTTTACTCATGCTTGAGTGGTGTTCAGTTGTGCAAAAATTTCCATTAAAATGTTTTGGCAAAAATTCTTTACAACTGCAATGCCATTCCAAAAAGGAAAAAAATTATGTAAAATTATGCATTAAGGGAATAACACAATCAGTCGAATCGTTTGAAAATCAAGATAAGCAATTAGTGAATTGATGAAAATGTTTTCTTTTAATTTAATTTCCAAGCTCAAATAAATATAGTATTATACCAATACACAAACTTCAAAGTAATCAAACATACCACATTAGCCCTCATATCTACATTCTGCTTGTTGCAGTAAACTTGATGTCCATGCAGCACATTTGTGTATCTCTTTGATTACTTTGATGACAAGAGAATGCGGTGCGTATCTACATTTGTAAATCGGATTAGTTTACACTATTCTTAATAATTTGTCAATTCTCAATATCAATATGTGGTATAATTTACGGTCTACAAAATTCAATTTGTTCATTGCATTAGTGTACATAATTTTAGTTGTACTTTGAACAAAATATGTTTTGGTTTATACATTAAATATAAATGGAAAAGCTAATGCTTTAACAACATCACCGCCCTAATTCCCTCCAACAGCAGATCTTCGTTGTAAGCATAGAAATCTACAAAACTGCTTTCTATACTTGTCACATAATGCTGTGTACAGAAGAAAGTTGGATGCCGCATTGATAGCAACCAGCAGGTTGAAAATATTTCCTAGTCCAAGCAACACACTCTCCTCATTTGAGTCTCCCTCTGGCACATGAATCGACGTGTAGATGAGTACAAGAGCTGTTGGCATTTGGCAAATTAGAAAGAGAATCACGACTGCAATGAGTGTCACTGTGATCCGGTTGTCAACCCGTGATGCCTAAAAATGAGCAAAAATATGAAAAGACAACAGCAGTTAACAAGTTATGTATGTTTTTGAATTGTATCCTAACTCTCACTTACTTGGAGCTTCAGAATGGATGTCAGATTCTCACTCATCATCATCATCCTTTCACGGCGTGAGGTGCGAACGGCCGTAATCAAGAAAAAGTTTAGGATTCCCAGAATGACCAGAGGTAGAAAAACAAATGAGACGGTTGTGAACCAGTGATAGAACAACCGGTACGCTTCACTGTTTCCAAACTCCGTGCTTTCTAAACTGTATGACTACAATGAAAGCTATTTTTACTATTATGTTCATTCTGGATTCAAATTAGGCTGACATTGAACCTACCGTTTCATTGAATTCTCCTGATTGACTGATATCAACTTTTGCTTTCCATTCCAACGGAGTGGTAGACGTTAAAGCGAAACAGATAATGCAGACCAGAATGCTAACACACAAAGCACGCTTTTCCGTACAGTAAATCTGGAACAAAATAATTTCAATCACGTAATATTAGCAGTCTCACGATTTTGAAGTTATTATTTGGCAACTGACTGGCTATGAAATGTTATGAACTTTTTTTCAGCACTTCCTATAGTATATGTGACAACCATCACTGCACGTTTTCAATTTCCTCAATTAATGTGAAATGTGTGTGATTTAGGATTTGGTTGTTTAAGATGAATACAGTTTCAGTTACAACAAGTTGCGCAAACTATTATAAGTGAAATGTTTTATTGCTTTATTTAAAAAAAATTAAACATGAAGAAATTATTGTCAGTTATATTATTATTGTCAGCAATAATTCCCTACTTTACAAATCAAATGCTAGCTACTGCAGTCATTTCCAATGCAAGTGTATAGGGATACGGAGCGTGGAAAGAAAAATTGGAAGATAACAACTTGGTAGTTGATGTTTCTCAGAGACAATTCTATTCAATTAACAAATTCCTGAAAACAAACTAATTGTAAGAATTTCAACTGAAGATGATCAAAAAGCTTTTTCAAGTGGCGAAGGCTGGAATCTACCTTTACTACCAGTTCCTTATCAAGTTTGCTCAGGGTGAGCAAAGCTAGACAATTTCTGAGAAAATGTTTTATCTTGATTAAAAACTAATTCCAAAAAGGCAAGAAGCCTCACTATCAAAGCTAACATGACTACGATGTCTACATCTTGATTTTGTTACATACCTTTCGTTTCATTGGATAGCACACGGCAATATAGCGCTCGACCGTGAAGGATACCGTTAGCCAAACAGAAGTAGAACCTGGAAAAACGTAACATAAAAAACAACACTTGATAATTTTATCAAATCAAGGACAACTGTATTTCCCAGTTTTCTTACTTGAAGCGTCCGTAATCCACAGCCCAAATGGACTATAACACCAGTACATCCAAATTTTATTGATTAATGGAAAGTGTCTCCACGACATGGAAAAGGAGAATAGGAGGTAAACGATGTCTGAGATTGCAAGAGCTGTTAAATATCTTTAAAATGTAATCAAGAAAAATTGTAGAATCGGTTTTAAAAAACTCTAATGCAATAAACAGTTTTACTCACACGTTTGTTGAGGAACGCATTGGTTTCCTTGTAAGAATATTGATGGTAAATGAATTTCCAATTACCCCAACTCCCACTACTGGAGTCTTTAAACCCAACCTCCCAGCTTCCGGCGTTATCCTTATTTAGCTGTACACCACTCAAGTTAACTTCTCTTAGATCTGGCCAGTAGTAACCGTTAAAGTGACGGTGATAACCATTAAAGTTTTCGTGGTGATGAGCACTAGCGCTTGTACTGGACGTCAATGCAATCACAGTATAAATAAATGTCTTGAAGCCAATAAAATGAGCCATTTTTAAACTACAAGAATTAAAAATCAGAAGGCTGTTATCCGTCAGAGAAAGCAAAAGCTTGGGATTGAGAATAAGCCAGGTTTGTGAAATGAATATTAGGTGTCGAAAGCTGGATGTCGACTGAGAATCATTTCTTCATGAGGTTCATATACTCACGCGTTAGTCTGTGGAAAAAATGGTGAGCAAGCCTGTTCCAACACATTTTGAAGGTGCATTCACGCCAAAGCAATGTATTACTGGTCTGAATATATCTGAGGAATTATTAAATACCTACTGCCATTCTTGGTTCTACCTACACTAATGTTTAGAGAGTCTTTCGAAATATAGGGCCCATCGAATTTCTGAAACCCCGACTTTTAGTAATGATGTAAATTTTATAAAGCTAAGGGAACTTTATTGTGGAAAGAATTGCTTATATGTATAACAAGCGAATGGAGTTATGACGTTAATGTTTTATGTCATTTTGTTAGCCATGTTCTTTTTGATGATGAGTGGGTTTGAACTAAATACTACTGCAAAAGCCGGTTAAGTATAAATTTAAGTCATCCATACTCTACTAATTAGGATCCTCATGTTTTCAATGCTCATAGTTTAGTCATTACTTTGTACAATTTTTAGAAGTTTACTTGTTTGACGGATTTCGTGGAAACTTTGTGTACAATTATTGGGGAAATTGGAATCCAAACATGTTCAAACTACTTAAATTCATTGATAAAATCACTAGACGTATGAAAAATGGTGGGTATTAAGTCACAATTGGTTGCCATATACGTGAACGTTTTGAAAAGATAAAATTGAATTGTTTTAAAAATAACAATCAACATTTATTGCACAGTGCACAATTTTTTAAATGGTGAACAGAACTTGAATTATTGTAATTGATAACGGTAGCAAAACTAGTTTTTTAATGTTTATTTCAATGGAGTAATGAATATGATAACTTATGATAATAATAGGAATTATCATGATATTTTTGTGTTGCCAATTGAGAATGTTTTTTAACTATAAGAATCGAATCGGAAGAGATTGTAATTTGGTGTTGGTTTGCTAGCTGAACTCTCTCTGTTTGGAATCCATTGGTTTGGTATGCAGCAAGATAATGACCGAATTCCAAAGATGTGAATAATTAAGTAACGTGTTGAAATGCCTAATTAGAATGTTATAAAAAAAGCGAGTAGCACAAATTGTTGCAAAAGTTGGAAGATATGCACTTTGCAAATTACAAAGCCTTTTGTAAAATGGACGTTTTAATGTTACATAAGTAGTAAGTGTATACAAGCTTTCATCTAGTACAAAGGTGAAGTGGTGGACATAGAGCTGTAGTAGTGCAGTAAAAGTAGTTGGTTAAAAGTGAATGCAAGGAGCCACATTATAAAGCCATTCACATTCCTAAAACTTGGAAGATCAAAGAACTGCCAGTTGCCGGAATTGCAAAGATTGAAAAAGAGAAAAAAGCGTCGGAACATTATTACTGAGTATAAAATAAATTTTATCGTCAAGAGCTGATCTCCTTTCAGTACTTTGATAATATACCAAACATAAATCCTAGTAAGAATCGAATTGAACATGAATTAGTGTTTTGACTATGAAAAATAGTGTTACAGTTGTACCCATCCAAACAAAATAAATATGTGAAGTAGGGATAATCAAGAACTGAACCCTGCAAATAATAAAAATTACCTGGAAGCTTGAATACGCAATCATAAACCAAAATCATCTGGTGTAGACATTACACTGCGATGTATTGTAATTAATGGTCCAGATCTTAACATGACTGTAAATCTTCGCACATTGTACATAAGATCCAAATCTTTCCATTGACCCTATACAACAACTATTTTCTTCAAGTATCATTAATACAACGCTGCTGAAAAATTCTTCTTTGCGTTTCTATCACTCTCTGAATTCATGCCTATAGTCTCCCTTTTCAAACAGCCTGAAGGCTTCCTTCTTGCCGGTGCACTCATAAATGGTGATCACATTTCATAATAAAGTAGTACTCCAGTGCGCTGTCACTTTACTACTTGAAATCACAGACTACTACTCTCAATAGGCAAATAAATTGTAAAACATCACATTGCAGGTTGCAGTTCAAGCAATGCAATTTATTTTAATTATAAGTTACATTTTCTGCTTACAGAGTTCGACCTAGCTACTTAAAACTAAGTTTCTTTTTGAAAACAGTCTTCAAAGGTCCATTCAACTAGTCCCGCATTAGGCTAAGGTGTTCTTAGTAAGATTGTAATGTTCGATGTTCTAGTTAAAAGATTCATTATATGTATGTTCGAATTTCAGTACTATTGCACTACATTGTTATCCTTTATAATTCGGCTGAACTCCTCTTCCAATCTGCGTTGCAGGGTTTCATGCAAGTTTCTACCTATGGTTGACTGTAGTTATTTTACAAAAACTCCAATATATACCTCCTTAACTACAGGACTGGAGTAACTCTATTTGTTTTACTTAAATCAAATAAAGTCGTGAAGATTTGGCTCCTATTGCACATATGCATAACGTATGGGAAAAAGTAGAAAGCCAATTTGTAGGTTCATTGCTTCACCATATATTCGGAGAATGCTTATTGGCTACTTTATCGACAACACGCTTCCGTCAAAAGACTTGTTTGCACTTGGGAGCTCTTTATTTTTTCCAGCAATGCATTCCTAACATTATTTAAATCTCCAGTTAGGTAATAGAATTTAATTCAGGTAATGATAATTATTTTTTATGTTTTAATTTTACCTGAATAGCCATTTGAAGTTTTTTATTTCCAACACAATAAAAAGACGTTCCTCGAGGAAGGTTGACGCACGTTGTCGTTAAACTGTTGTCATAGTTTTGTTGACTGTCAATTTCTTGGACGGGAGATAAGCGGGTCACCTATTTTTGAAAGGCAAAACAGCAATATTGTAACTACACTATTTTACATTGGCAGTGCAACTAAAACTGATTAACGTTTTATATCTTACCATTGGACAATTACGCATTTTCATTTGCGGAGTATCCATTCTCACTTTGTTGTAATTAGTGAGTAAGTTTATTGGCAAATCTCGACTTCCAGTTGACGTGCTTTCACTTTTACTATCGCTCATTGATTCAAAACAACCCAAACAACCACACACTGAATGAAACGGCGCTTAGAAAGCTTCGAAAGTACCAAAAGGAGCTAGCGTTTAATGGAGCCTACAAGGCACCAATACGATTGACGCATAATTTTTGTTTGTACCAGACATTAAATAGGTACCATCTTATAAGGTTCTAAAATTACAGAATCATGTATCATATCTAGATAGGTTCCAAAGCGGTACTCGTGGAGCCTGGAAGAGCGGCAACGTACAAACGATAATCACGCTCTAAATTTTTCACTATCACATTGAAGGTAATGTGTTTGCATGCTGCTATTTCTTCCCAATGTCAACTGACAGATTTCATTCCCAATTAGTGACAAGTGTAGTTTTTCAATTTATTATAAATAGATAGGATAAAAAAAAAATTGACCAGTGGAAAGTTAATTCTCGAATAGGCCTATTATTCAGTTTTTTCCAACTGACTAATCTTCGTTTATTTTTTTCAGTAAACAAAATAAGAACTTTGAGGTTGTGAGTGTGAAGATTTACGTGTTAGTGTTGTAACTGCTACGTGCAAACGAGGAATGAGTAGATTTGTTAGGATATTTGTTAGTGTTTGTTGAATAGGCCTGCAATTTTTGATTATAGTGTAAGTTACCGCTGAATGAAGAAGATCACCAACATGAAAATCCAGTCACCTCTACTATATGCTATGAATGATGAATGAATCAATGCCTTCACTTCATTTATATATATTTTGCATTATAATGAACGGAAATAAACCACTAACGAGTACTGGATTATTGAATATTAGCCCCTAACTAGCTCTAATTGAGCAGGTACTGTAACCGACCTAAGCAAAATTATGTGAAGCTCAGACGGTACCATATCAGCTCTGAAAGGTCCGCCGAGAACCACATTAGCGCCTGTCTTTTTTTGACAATTGCGCCTTACACGTACTGTACTGTTAGGGTCTAAATTAGCTCTAACGCCTGGCTCTCTAACTCCAAAAAGTACTTCTAAAGCGCTGATTCGATCACTGATTTGGTTGTTGGGGAAAAAGGTGCTTTGCAAATTGAATAACCCATGACAATGTTGAACTGATAGGTTTGAGTCGGTCCGTTCTAAATGGAAAGTTCGTATTCTTAATTTAATAAAACAGGATCCCTATCCCCTTTAAATGAAATATAAAGTTTACAAATTTAGGTACTTTACGGTAGAACTATTTTCTAAAATTACGTCGTAGAAGTTACGTGAAAATACCTTTCATTTTTGTGCTTGAGAATCCTTTTATTCGCAAGAGAATGAGATCATTTAGAAGCATTGGCATGGCCAGCAAGCAAACATAGTCTCAAATACTGGTATTACAGGTTTCCAGTATTCTGGAGAGAGTTGCCCTGAGGCAGAGTATTTCCGTTTTTTTAGGATAATTACAGTATTCGCTTTGTTTTACTTACAAATGAACTATCTGAAAATTTGTTTTAGTGACGTAACGTTTCAAAATATTACATTTGGAAGCAATAGTATACGCAAATATCATCAAACTCCATCATTACTCATTTTCTGTAATTAAGCAATACGGTCGCAGCCTCGAAGTTGAGCAGACTTTATAACTTGCATGTCATTAAAAGTGGGTGAGGCAAACAAAAGCGGCTTACGGTCATCTGCAGTCTACAAAAGTTTGACCTGCGAGATGGAAGAAAAGCATTCACGTGTGTAAAGCTTCTATTCTTCCGGACGTATCAATTTTTCAAGACGAATTGATTTATTGATTTGAAGTATTGAGACATAAATGAGTAAATAATAATCATGAATGTAAAATGTAAAAAGGAAATCATTGGAAAGTGAAGAAAGGCTACTTCGAGCAATATCTCTGTACTTCAAGCAAGATATCTTGCACACGCTTCAATACAGTTCAAACTGTACTTTCATTAGTTGTATTAATTATATATGCGCACATAAAGATTAAGCAATTCCGTATAACTGTTCGTGATGTTGTACGTATGACAATTATATTTCTAAAAATGATTGTACACACTTGGACAAAATAAAATGAACGATTGGGTTCGACATGTTTGAACGTCTCTGAGAATTTGTTACATAAAAATTATTATACCAAACCTACTTTAATAAGTAGAGTAAAGGGTGGTGCATCTGATCAAGCAAAAACAAACTGTGACTTCTTTTGTCATTTGGAGGTATTGGGCCGTCTTTGTAAAATCAAAGAAAAGGGCTGGACAAAAATAAATGAACGATTGACAAAATGGTAAGTAAAATAACTTAAACTCGAAGGTTATTAGTGTTTTAGTTATCGAATTGGATTAAGAAGAGCCTACTTATTTCTCATATCCTCAATTTTGCAGCCACGGAAAGGGTTTGAAGGTCCTGGAGCAAGACGTAGCCGTTGGAGCCATGTTCCAATTCCAATTAGGGATTTGGTGATTTCAGCATGGGAGAACAAAGAAAACGAGCCGTTGTCCTTCGCAAAACTGGGCCAAAAATTCAAAATTAAGAAGAGTACTGTTTACCAAATAGTAAAATGGTACGAAAGACCGGGTGTATTACTGATAAGTGGAAGAGGGAGAAAACCTGTTTCACGGCTCGAGAAGCGCGGGAGATAGTTCGAGAGGCTAAGGTGAATCCGTTTGTTTCCTCCAAAACACTTAAGGAAAAGGCCAAGCAAGAGTTTGAAAAGGAGGTTTCATCAAGAATAATTCGTCGTTACCTAAACAAGGACGGGTTTAATGGAAGAATGGCACGTAAGAAACCCCTCATTTCAAAAGTGAATCAGAGGAAAAGGCTAAACTTTGCTCGAAAGCATATAAAACCAGCCCTCTGAGTACTGGAATCGCGTATTATGGACGGATGAGACAAGATAACCTTTTTGATTGACTGCGACGTAACGTTTGGTCGCAAAAATTTGAAGCTTCTCATTTTAAAAACACCAAGCCTGAGTCAACATGTGTGGAAATATAATGGGTATGGGCTCGATGTCTTCAAATTGGTGTCGGCTGGAAATGTTATTGATGTGAAATGAAATGGCGGATGTGTACGTCGATATCCTGGGGTGGGCCATCTGTCAAAAAAGTTGGGTTAGGACGAAGATTCATATTTGCCAACAGGATAATGATCCTAAGCATACTTCAAAAAAGGCCCAGCAATTCTTCAAAAATGCAGAATAGAGAAGAGTGAATGGCCCCCTCAATCACCGGACTTAAATCCATCGAATCTTTTGAGCGTACCTTGAGGAAAGCAGTTTATGACGCCCAGTAACGTATTTCACAAAGCTTAAGTCAAGTGGGGGACCGTGATGAAATTGAAGTGACCAGTCTGACAGAAATGGTCTCGGCGTCGAATGGAGGTCTGTAAATCCAGGAATCGAGCCAACGGAGGCGCAACAGGCTACTAATTTAAATTACTTATATTTGTTGTAACGTATTTCATTAAATAAACTTAAATTTCTGGCTTCTTTTCAAACGTTTCATTTATTTTTGTCCAGCCCATTTCGTGGATTTTACAAATTCGGTTAAATCCCTTCCAAATAACGAACGAAATCACAGCTTTTTTTTGCTGGAGCAGATGCACCAGACGTTACTCTACTCTTATTAAACTTGGTTTGGTATATGGAATACTTGCAACAACATTTTAGAGACATTCAAACATGACGCCACCAGTCGTTCATTTTATTTTGTCCAAGTGTGTATGTAGGGAATGATTTTTTATGCAACATACACTGGCACATGTTTACTTCCAATCGAAATCTAACATGTATTTAATTTTCTAGCCGTTTGAAATTATCTGGGCTTAATCAAGGTGAAATCATTTATTTTCTTAATCAGTCTTCTGATATCTGGCTTTTCAAATTAGCGAGATCCTCTTGTGAAAAGCCGCTCCATTACAAAATTAAATAACCTTCATTCAATTATTGTGCCGACAGCAAAGCTAACGGTCAGTATTATTTTAATTTGAGTGACAAAATAAGCCTTACTTTTTACCTTAATAATTAAAAAAATGGTTGAATTAGCATGAACAAATGCATAGCCAAACGATTAATTTAAATGCATTTAGGTTAATGGTACAAGTTGAAATTCAAAATCTGTGAATACTAAAGTATTTCTAAACAAGCCCTTTGATTATTAAAATCAATAAATAATTTCTCACATATGTTGGCAGCTTGATGTTATTTGTAAAGGAAATTGTTTTCTTCCAAGCATACTATGTAGAGCTCTATTCAAAGTTTCTTCCCCCAAATATTGATTACTAAACACTTTTAATTATGTCTCGAAGCAGACAAATAAATTAAACAATAAGTCTGACATTAAAGGAAGTTAAAATTATTTTAAACATTTTCTTTTTTCATGTTCACCATGATTCAGGCTGGTTGAACGGAGGATTGTTTGAGCTGTTCACAATTTTGGTATTCCGGGAAAATTCAGAAAATCTTCGGAAAAACGATTGAGCTTGTTTCAATATTTCCTGGTTTCCCAATCAAACTAAATAGAAGTACAGGACGGCTTTAAAGCAAGAATGATAGAAATGCAATGGTCTTCGTTGGCCTATTTATGGTGACAGTCGCTTCTGACATTGGATACCTCAAATGTGGATAGCAATACGGTCCGTTGTCTTTGAGTGTTTTGGTGCATTGTAATGTTTCTAATGACGCAGTTCAACTGGACAATTGGAACTCAACGCCATCAAATCATTGGTCTGTTTAACAATTTTATAAGTCGAAACCAGGATGAACGATGAACGAAGGTAGATCAAACTTTCCAAACGAAGGTTTACGCACAGAATTTTAAATAATCTTTCTGTTTTCAGATGGAATTTATTTTAAGCAAGATCAGAAACTAAAGATCGTCTACTAACCTGCGAGGTAGTCATAAAACCTCTTCCATTTCTGTGCATAATATGGGCCGTGGGTACATTCCTTACCAGTAAACGTCTACTCTTTTATTACTCCAAACGCTGTTTGCAATTTAGTTAGACTTTCTGAAAACCAAATCCGCGTAGTAATTTGGCAATTAGGAATCAGACGTTTAGTGGTAATATCCAATTTCATAACTTTCCACATCATCGTTATTCCAGCGTTTATTCACGATTTATAGATTGTTTTGGGAGTAACGAGTCTTCGTTCAAATCTGATTCTCAAAGGATTTAAATGTCAATACAGGTGATAAGATCGTAAATAAATGAATGCAAACCATACTTGTTATTACTCATCAATAACAAACACTCACGTACCTCCAAGTTGCTTGAATTGATTTTAGATATGCTATTTCAAAAAGGCTGTCTACCAACGCCGTTCTATCGGTCGAAAATATGCCACCTTTACAGTTGTCTCCACAAACAAATTTCAACCGCGATATACCACTTAATATGGTAATTGATTCTCGTTCACCTGCGGACAATCTACCTTTAGAAATAAAATGCATTGAAAAGCGTTTCAAAATATTTTCATGCAGTGAAAAGAAAATCTGTAAGGTACGTAAAATGGTGTGTTGTATGTTGCAATACTAGCTGGAATAAACGTAATCATTCGCTCCAGGTATTATTCGATGTATAAGATACATCTCTAATTGGAGAAGGTGAATCTGACAACATATTTTTATGGCTACACGAAGTTTTCCTACGCTGCCATTAATCATTAATAATAACGTAATCTGCCATGAAAAAACTATTTGTGAATTATGAGTGGGATTCAGCTGTCTAGACTTCAGACATAGAACAACAGATGTTCACCCCATCCATAGCTTACGCAAAGCAACGTAATAAATGAACGCTAATAGAACGCCGTCAACGAACTTCAGTCAACACCAGACGGAAATCTTGGAAGGTAAATGTCTACGGAACTAACATGCGCCAGCTTGAAGAATGCTGTGAAACCTTACTTTCATGATGGGGAATTCCTTTGAGGTGTTCACTACTTTTTTGTTATCCCAAATAAAATGCTCTTAGACACAACTTTTGGGTAGTTAAAAATTCAGTTTGCTTTTCTGCATGTTTAAATGCTCTACCACTTATTTCAATGAAACTTCCACATAATCTGCAAATGCAGGGTTTCCTTTTTCTGAATAAAAACTTTATGATTTCATATTCCAATCGTTTTTGTATTCTCAGCAAAATTAACTTTGCAAGAATAAATAATTAACAAAGGACCCTGTACATCTGTTGTTAAAATTGGGTTCCCAATTACAGGCCCGCAACCACGGTTTTGAAACTTGGGGGACGATCAAGAAAACATTTTGGTCCACTTTTTTAATACTAGTTTTTTTGTCATTATTATTCCAAATATTCAAAACTAAGAAAACAATTGGGCAAAAAGGACACAAATGCTCAGAAAATACAAGGTAATTGAAGTTTGACAGGAAATATTAGCAAATTTGAGGTTCAAAATTTATAAAATTTTTGTTTTTAGTACTCAAATATAAAAAAACAAAACATTTCAGCACCTTTTAGAGGGAACACACTGTGTTCAACACGGGACTGTTCAGGGGACATGAATTTTCTAAAAGGGGAACCATGTCCCCCCATTTGGTTGCGAGGATGCCCAATTATATCCATCCACTATGTACCCTCAACTTCGTTCGAAGTCGAGTACCAAGAAAAGAATTGTCAATTCTAGTTTAATCCTAATCGTTAAAGACGTCTTACTTGGTTGTCAAAATTACGATACAAAGAATCCGTCCGTATCAAACGTAATGCAGGTTGGGGGCAGGGGGTTTGAGTCCAACGTTACAAAGCGGGACAGGGGAGGGACACAATCGTGACTAAGGGAGAGGGGGATCTAAAAAGTGCCCATTTTTGCGTTACCTTTGATATGGACGGTCCCAAACGAATTACTCATAAAAATATTTGCTACATATATTTACAAATAAAAAGGAACTTCCACTTTATGACGGCTAAATATGAAAGCAACATATCCAGGACAAGCTTTATGCATTTAGAAGTAATAAGTATTTTTTAAATCGTCAAACTAAAACCTATTTTCCATTTGAACCCAAGAATACATTTGAGGTCATTTGAGGTATGATAAATAAGCATTTTCTAAATTACCATAAACCATATTCATTCTAAGCTGTGTCATTGAAGAGGTGTGAGGCAACTATTACTACTGCAAACTGCGTAGACAAACTTGATTCCTTTTAGATCATTTCTGCAGGCGAATGGATCAAAATGCAAGTTCAAGAAAGGTATAGCGTTGAACATTATTTTGGTCTAGCTTACATTCGGAGTAATAGTACCATGCAAGTTTGAGCTCTTATTTCATCCATTTTGGAAAAGAATGTTGGACTGTGAGCATGTTGTTTGGGATTCTTGCTCGTAAAAACTAAATACGTTGTCAGTAATGGAAATTGAGAAAGTTCTAAGAGTGTTTCATAAATTGTGTTGACAATTGTGTATCATGTAGTTTTCGTACAGATCTTCATGATGTTCTACACAAAGTTTGACAACTTAAATATTAACACAGTGAAGTATTCTAGTGCTCTGTCAGCCTACGTACCAAAAAGTTTTGGAAGTAATGATTTAGTGACACTTGTGATATCATTTTTTGTGCTTCTTGTAATTGTGTTTGTTGTAACAATAATTGCTGCGGTGTGTATAATAGTAGTTCGATTCTTGATTTTAAATTTTAGTAAATGTGTCCACCTTATTACAGTGATACGAAACGAAGAACAGAACAGAATATCTACAGGTGAAAGTTTAAATCGTGATTCAGGCATTGAAGCAAGTTCTGCTAACTTATCATTACCCAATCCAGAATTTCCTAGAAATTTTGAAAAGTTGCACAGTGGAGAACACGTAGATATAGACAAAAACCCGAATGACGAAACTAATGTCAATTTTGGGAAAGAAACGCTTGTTTAGTCGTGAATAAAGACAGTTATGATTGCTAGTGATGATCAGTTAAGAACTGCAGAAAAGGCAACTCCGTGTCCTTGTAGTTAGCGCTTTGGCAGTTGCACATAGGCAGGCAGATCTTGCTGCGGGGCAGCAGAATTTGTCGGTTTGCCGTTTGGATAAAAGGACATGTTAACATCCAGAAGGTAAAGTGCAATTTCAATTACAGGTTAAATACGTTAATGTTATGCTTCAATGATAATTCGAGTAAATTTCAACTGTGAGTTAAAGTTTGGTTCTAAGCCTCCGTCAACCGCATGAAAATTGTAGAAAGCTCTATACATGGACAGCGTAGGACATGAAAGCAAGATTCTGCTGCCCGGTAGCAAGATATACCCTCGTAGCTACAACGTTTTGGTGGATACCGTGATATAAATTACGCAAATTTTTCCCATTTTTCTCCAGAAACAGTTTACCTGAATAGTTAAATGTTGAAGTTGGATGGAACGTGCACAAGAAAAAAGTGTGGCGAGAAGGTAAAAACAACAACATTAATGTATAAATTTTAAATGACGTAAGATATGTGAAGATATGACCAAAAACTAATGCGTTAAATTGACAATAAGATTGCTTGGAAAGCTCTTTTCCACATTTACTTCTTGTTAAAATTTACTGCTCATCACGAGTGTCACCAGACATAAAAAAGGGATTAATGCGTGGGAAGATGATAGCAAACTTACGCAATCATTGATTCCAAGCCAACCCACTCCAGTGAAAACATAACCGAAGGAAAACATGAGAAAGCACGGCTAATGAAGGTGCAACAAGCAAGGAGAAACAAGGATACAGTTCTTCATACCCGGACACGCCGCTTCCAAGTAGTTGTGAGCATTATATCACCTTAAGAACTAAGGAAGACGATATTAGTGACGTTAATATTTATATTCTTTATTGGTTACTAGCTCGGAGTATAATATAACGGTTATAAACATATGTATCAAAAGAGATTCTAACCTAGCTTTTGTAAACGTTGCGTTTCTACAACAAATGCAGGTAATAAACGGCCAATGAACTATTGAAAATACCATACTGTGCATCTTACCAAAGCGATAAATACACCAAACAGCAAACACTCCTGGTCCGCCAGTTGATTAGGAAAATTGCTGTAAGTTACATTGCAATTCTATATTTTCAACTTGCAATAAACTAATGCGTCAAACAACTAACTTTTTTTAAAGTTAGTTCTTAAAAATACCATAATGGAATTAGAAATTACTTCTTGTTGCTGCGGAATTTAGTTTAGGTTAATTGTATTCATTTGACCGTACGTTTGTCTGCGCTTGGTCAGCGTTATGTAAATTAGCTTGATTGGAGTTGAAAAGAAAACTCATGTTCACTTTCTTTTGTTCCAACTTTTACACTATTTCTTGTATTTACGAGACTGATAAGGAAACGTGTTCCTAATCCGTCTTTTGTTAGTTTGTAAGATTTGCATGATATTCTTGAACTTTGACATATTATAATGTATGTAGATTGATTCTTCTTTTGTTCTCGGTAGTATAAAAAGGCACCCAACTTTGTTGGGTATTCACTCTTAGTTTGCTCGTTGAACTGTGAGCATGAGAGAAAGAATCTTAGATTCACTTTCGCTTTGCTCGTTGAGTATGAGCTCGAAAGAAGAGTCAATCTACTGTGTGTTTGTCTTGCTGAAAGTATGCAATAAACCAGTAGAATTTGGAAACTTTGTTGTTTGTTTCTTTTATTTGGTTCCTAGGAACTTTGTTCTTTTTTTCATTCCCAGAAGGGGAACATTGACTTTCACTTCCGGGAAAGTTCCCGTTTCGTTCCTATTTGAATTAGAATCATTTCTGAAGGGAACATTAGTCGATTCCGAGCATTTGCATTGTGCTCAAGTTCCCATTTCAGATTCCTCCTGCCGGAGGTGGTCCTTCTTTTTGAACTTTTGAAACCACTGTAGATTGTTGCCGATAGAGTTTGATCGAAGGTCTATTTTGGCGTCTACATAGTGGTCCTTCGAACCGGATCTTCAGTGCTATGGACGAGATTGACCACCCGTTCCTGTGAGGAGCGTTCCGGAAATGTTCCCGGGAACATTGATGAGCCCCGCCGAAGCCAGAGACCGAATCTTGGGATTCCACCAGATCGCTATGGTGATTGGGAGTACTTGCCGCCGCTACCTAGAAGTCGACCTCCAGTTCGGGTATGCTGCCGTTCGCTGCCAACCCTGCAGAGTACCATTCGACTCCCCAGATGGACGGTTGATGAACCGCACAACCCGTGCCAAACCCGAGGGATGATGACACTGAGTCCCTATCCAGTTTTGGCTCGTCAAGGACTGTCCTGTCCGAGACGAGAGCCATAATGCGCCAGGCCAACTTGGATGAGATCCAACGCCTGGAGGACAGCATCCAGCAACACGTGAGCCGGATCCAGCGCAGAATGGATCTGCTCAAGCTCCAGAACTCCACGATGGAAGAACTGGAGGATGCTGAGGGGCAAGCTGAGATCCCCTATGATGCCCGACAACCATTGTCGCTATCACCAATTGCGACACCAGGCGAATGCCGAAGTATTGCCCCACTCCTAGACGACCAGTGGTGCCACCACCACCACCTTCTCTTGTATCAAAGACAGGGAAGGATGAGTGGAAGCCAGCACCAGTGACTATGCCAGCAACCAAGATGGATGTTGCAACTTTCCTGCCAGCTACATGCGGAGGGAAGTTTGACCCACCTGAGAAGCCACCAGAGATGCCGAAGGACGATCCACCTGCTGCCAAACCAGTTTCTGCAGAGGATGCTCTTGCCAACGCGTTGCTGAGGGTCATGGGAGCCCAATCCAAGACGACCGAGAAGTTTATTGCTAGGCAGAGCTTGGAGAGCAAGCTGCCGTTCTTCTCAGGGGACCCGCTTGATTGGCCACTTTTCCGACACCATTTCCAGCAATCCACGGAGGACTGTGGATTCACTCCAGCCCAAAACATGGCCCGATTGGAGAAAGCTGAAAGGAGAAGCCGAACTACCGTGAAGGCGCTGATGAATTGTGCCGGCAATACGGCACAAGTCATGAGAGACTGGAGAGCGATATGGACGGCCGGAATTTGTCATCCAGGCGCTGGTGGAGATGGCCAAGCAGACACCTACCCCGAGGGAAAACAAGCTGGAGCATAATCGACTACTCCAACGCCATCCTCAACCTTGTGACGACATAGAGGCTATGGAGCAGCCCAGCCATCTGCAGAACCCATCCCTAATGAAAGAGCTTGTGGACAAGCTGCCAGACAACCTGAAGCTGCAGTGGGGTCAGATTGCCATGAAGTCGGCGACCAGGACTTTGACGGAGTTCTCATCCTGGGTCAGTGACGTGGCAACCGCGCCAGCGTTTTGTAACACACCAAGTTTAAGTTGAGGAACAGGAAGGAG
>LJIJ01001092.1:0-57523 GCA_001718145.1 Orchesella cincta
GTTCACGTTCACACTTTAGACTTTCTGCAAAGAAAACACAAATCACAGAGTTCCATAAATATATTATACACGTTGACATAATCCTTAAGACATATTAAACAGCTAATAAGGCAAAGAGAAGATGGATCGCAGATTGAGGAGTTGAGTGCGTAGTGTAGTAGTAGTAGTAGTAATAATAATAAAACAATAATAAATAACACATTTGGATTAGCTTAATAAAAACCCAACTTCTTGATAGCCTATTGAATAACCTGGGTCACGTGCGTTTGTTCAACAACAAACAATAATTGGAAAGGTTATGGTTTGGCTTGCAAATATAGTTTTGAATAAACCATAATATCTATATATGAAAAAGGATCGCACTGTTTCACACTTGACTAATAGTATAAACTGTGTCCATGTAAGTGGTATTATTATGCACACATATCAAAACAGACGACACATAATAAATGTTAAAAGGAGCACGTTGCTCTATACATTTATATCAGATCGATGTTTTATAGGAAAAGTAGGTTGAAAAGTAAAAAAGGACAATATCATTTTATGAATGAAATCACAAACAATATCCCTAAAAAGTGCGTGGAGATATCAGATATACCTTGTATAGGCACAAAAACTCAACTCACTGTTCGCATATATCGTATATGAATGACGATAGTGGAGACGATAATGATACGCGCGGCCTTTTTCACATGAATATTGTATAAAACGCTATATAGTAAAAATGGTAATAGTCATGTAATGATATTATTAATACAAAATACCACAGCAAGTGAAATACTTAATAGTTTTCCGTATTATTATTATTGCTATTATTACCATTCCTACTACTACTACTACACAGTATTCTAAAGCTTTTCTCCTCTCTTGTCCTTTTTTTTCTTTTGGAAGTAATAGGAAAAGCTTACACTATGAGTTTATAATATTATATAAAAGTAAGTATATAATACATACAAAAAGTACAGTGGGTTTGAGAATGAGATGTGTATATTTTGGAGAATGGTAATAGTGAGAGTAAAGTAAGCAAGTAAAGTACTTTTATATTATGCGTGTGTCTATCTATTCGGTTTGTCTCCTCTCGGGTTCGTGTTGAATAATAAAGAAAAGAGAAGAGGAGGAAACTAATAAGCGTCCTATACGGACGAATATCAGAATAGGTATATCAAGAGAATGCACTTTTTACTGGTATTATAAGCCCTCAACTACTACTGCCGCTACTACACACAACCTTTACATACAGAGAACAACACAGAGACGCACACATAAACTGCGATAGAGAAGCGAGAGGGAGAAGAGACGAAGAAAAAAGGGAGAATAGTGTATAGTGGTATATAATGGTTTGGATGGTTGGAATGAAGTACTTGTATCCTATTCCAGATAGAGAGACTCACGCACTTTTCTCGTGTAGTCAGCATTAGTAAAACAGATTGGAGTTACTAGCAGCTTGCTTGGCTAGTTGCTCTTATTATGTATACGCAATATTGAATTGGATGCACTTTGCTTTTCTAATATTGTATTACATGCAACACTTGTAAATAAATTGAATATAATGGGAGTGAACTAGGTGCAGGCGATATCATATAAAAGCAAACCTTTTCGTTTTGGTGCATGCTTGCATCCATATAATGTATAGGATGCATTTAAAACTCTCAACGCAATGAAGAATGCAAGCTACATATATACGTATGTAGACAACGCATGTTCAACTCATCTATAAAGGGATAACAAGAGTGCACCAAGGCTTTCTCTGCACAATAAGTGTATATAGGAAGGAAAAAGGTGCAATGGAACAAGTTTATAACGCATTGGCATTATATTTTGTTATAATAGTATAAATAATTCCACGAGTCTTCTTCAAACTTGCCTATATGCCTAACTTTAAAAAAAAGTTCAATGCAATGAGATGCAACGCAACAGAGATGTGATGATTCGAGATCAAGAGCACACACACACACACAGAATATAATTTCATATTCACGGACCAATATATGGTCTGTATATGTAAAGGAGTAAAACGTGTTCAACGTTTCACAGTGTATAAGATGATGATGTATGTATGCATTCAAATATTCCAGATGTGATACTTATAATATTGGACAAAGTACTCTAAAAGGATCCTTCTCTTCTTCTCCGATACGGTTTTTAGGGCACAGGCATGGTGGCTACCAAATAACTAAATATAGTAGGTTTCATATAAGTATTAACTTATCTGTGCTGCCCTCAAACTTGTCTTTATATGCTATTATATATCTATTTCATCCATGTCAAACACAGCCCTCTATTTTATTCTCAGCAGAGTTTCCTTTCGATCTCTATTTCTTATGAATACACCACCACCACCATAGTACAATTTCATCTATTTATATGGCTGCATTGAAAACCACAAGATAGAAAAGGCAAGTTATAAAAGTTGTATTTACGAATTATACGAAAGCTTGTTGAACCCCCAGACAAATCTCGGAAGTTTTCTTGTAACGTGTGTAGGAAAGGAATAGGAATGGAGGTGAAGAAATAAAAGTTGGCAGGATGAAACAAAAGAGATGTCGATACGGAGCTGAAAACTTCACGGAGGAAACACATGGAGCATGTAGCAAACTTTTTTTTTAAAACTTATTCGTATCTCCTTCAAATGTCTCTAAAAAAGTAAATTCATACTGATGCGTGTGTGTACAATCGTTATATGGAGCAGCTGCTGCCAAACAAAAACGACACGTCTTCTCAGAAAACATGTGTGAGCTACCTTTTTTACACAACTTTTCCAAAACCGAATCCTTTGGTATTTGAAGCTATCATGCAAAACCAACGCGTTTCATTTGGCAGAGAAACTCTTGCTAGAGAAGAAGCAAACGGTGAGCTTCAAACAACAAAAAACAACTATAAAGGGAAAATCCTTAGCAACTATTGTAGAGCAGTTATCATCTTAAAGAGTCCTGTGCTTCCTGAGCTTCTATACGCAAACCTCACACGTCATTCTGAAAATCAATGTACAAAAGCACGAGCATAAATTTACTACCTCTTTCCTATATGATATCTTGCCGAAAAACCGTTGAAGGCTCATGATATAAGGGTTAGACCTGGGCGTAGGGGCCTACTTCTCAACGACAAGCATGCTTATACTGCGCTGGACAGTAGCTATTTTTCCAGTCTCGAAAACTCAAAATCATCAAATCCTCGTAAACCGCCCAAGTGCATCACTATGCCACCCACAGGGTCTCTCCGGTCACTAGTTGTTCGCACGAATAAATGCCGACGATAACTCATAACCATCCAACCATACGCGCCAAACTTCTTGCCACCTTTTCACTTTCAAATCCAGCGTTCTACTTATAGCCCAATATAAGCCTTATTCCACACCCTACATCGATAGCTCCATACAATACCTGTCGCATCGAGTTCTGTGTAATCTGACATTTAGAATTCATGCTTTTCCTGACCCATCATTCAATCCCGACAAAGCATGCATCATCTCCAACAACCAACCTGCATAACAAAATGGCACAAAAAAGCAATCATAAATGTTGCCAACTACACAGCAGAATACCCACTGTAACGCTGAACCCAAATGAAAGTATAAAGAAGAAGACCAACTTACATAATGGTACCAATACGCATATCTTTTTGCCCCACCTCACCGAGAAAATCGATGTCCACATCGCATCACCTCTTTCCATGATAATCGCAACCAAAACACAAACAGCCATCACCAATGTCCTTCCCCTAAAAAATGTATCAACTGCAAGAAGCATATAAATATAAACAATCTTTCAAAAGAACCCCCGCACACAGCTGATACCTTAATTCATTATTCAGATGATGTAGATGTTATCGCGTGATTACAAACTCTCCGTTTCATAGTATTCAAAAAAAAATGTGCCTATAAGTTCATATATTATAACCATTTATAGAATCAGCAAAAGTTATTCTACCCCAAAAAAATGCATACTACAAATATAAACATTGGAACAAGCCTGAGGGAGAAACCCCCCCAAACAAATAAAATTAATAGGTGCACCAACCAACATATATTAATAAATTAATCATAGCGAATGAGAACGGCAAGTATCTAGTGAAAGAATGAAGATCACGCTGCTTAGAACTAAGCTCAAACCGATATAAGCTATTATCCTTTTGTATAAAAAGTTTTCTATATGAAAATCTGACCGCACAAAGAGATAAATGCAAGCTAGAAACAGCGTTTTCACACTGCATATGTTTTGCGGCTTCCTTCTGTAACATGGCTCCTCCTGTCTCTTCTCGTAACTTCTTCCCATGGTCTCTTCGCTTCTTTGGTTCCTTTGGACATGCTTATTTTCCCTAATCCGACCTCGACTGACCACATACCCCGGACTGCATAAATAGATGGGAAATAGAGAGAAATACAACCAGTAGAAAATATCTTCTATGCATAGCAGCTCTTTGCTTTTCTACTCAGCTCTGTGTGTCCGTCTATGTTTTAAGCCGTAATATACGTGTCAAAACCTTCACTCGATGTGATGATGATGATTAGCATGAATCGCGACATTAAAGCAAGACAGAAAACAGAAAATCTGGCAGTAGATAATACCTCGTATCATATGTCATGTTATATGAACGAGTTCCCAATATGACGAAGTTTATGTACGTGTACTGTATGCGTCTTACTTTCTTAACTATTCTCCACTTCTTTGTATATCTTCCGCATAGTTTATATAATCATGTGCCGTTAATGCATTGGCTACATGTATATCTCTATGTGATATCTGTGAAAGAAAGAATCTCAAAACTGAATAATACCTGCACCAGTTGATAGCAGAGAGAGATTAATAGGGAATACTCAGCCAGAAAAAAAGGC
Source organism: Orchesella cincta (assembly GCA_001718145.1). NCBI lineage: Eukaryota > Metazoa > Arthropoda > Collembola > Entomobryomorpha > Orchesellidae > Orchesella > Orchesella cincta. The sequence continues at coordinate 4,832 of LJIJ01001092.1, forward strand.
ACTCAGGCACTGTGTCTGGTGGCTTCTTTTAGCTATTGCTCGCTAATAATAAAATAATGAAATAATAGTCACCTTATATCCATCAGGACTTTATCGTAAGTAGCTAGTGACAACAGCAGAGAGAAGAGCAGAAAAAAACGTCACACACACTGACCGTGTGTATTATTATAGTAGAACTGAACTTGGAAAATGGTTTGGGTCCGTAATAAGTATAATTTTTTTTCTGCATGTATACACATAGTATATTATACACTTTTATATGAGAACAACAACATCAGTTTCAAAATCCTGCCCTGCTGCATGGAGTTGTTAGTCAACTAAGTTAGGCAGTCACAGAGGATCATATCAGTGTGAAAAAGAGATTTTCTATATGAGGTTCCGTGCTGGCTTATAATATATGGCCGTATATATTGTTTTTGGTGATACATCCACGTCGCTGTGTAAATTTGTACCGATGCCATTATAAGCCCCTGACGTATATTGGGCCGGCAAAGAACCTGCAGGTAAAGTCTCAACGAAAAGATATGCTGAAGCGATAAAAAACAATCTTGGTACAATGTACAAATGTATTTTGGTATTTTGTGTGCATAATATATTATATGTACATACGAGTATAAGCGTACATACATCTGAAACGTGCAGCTTCTCTTCTGCTTTTTAGAGAGAATCTGTCAGTCAGCTTTACACACTATAGATTATATGTGGTATGCAGGGCTTGATTTATGTATCTATCTCTATCCGGCACGGCTGACGCATACATATAGTATAATGCGCTTATTTTGTATGCAGTGCAAAAAACTGATAATAAGAACAAGCCAAAAACTAAGATTTATCCACTTGCCTGAGGAGCGAAGGCTTTTTTACAAACATGTTTTTCAAGATATATTGCCTTGCCTTTTTCTTAAATAGAAATCCTCACTCTTTCAGAATGTCTATTAAAAAGCAAAGAGAGATGCAAGTGTTTTTGTAAAGCTCAGAGAATGGAATGACGAGAATGCATGCTTCATAAAAACAGAGGTTTAAAATAATGTATACGATGATGATATTATCGTATAAAAAACCAGTCCGCCCTTTCCAGCAGAAAGACCGTCATGAAATCGCCTCTACAAGAGCGATAAGGTGTACACATCGCCATAATGCGAGAAAAAGAAGAAATTGCAAATGTAAAGGACGAGTTGGTATGCAGTTACCATATCATACATAAAAATAGCTGGGCGTCTCTGTGCTTCTCTAAAACGCTCACTCAAACGACTCTGTCTAATGTTGTAATGATTAGCGATAGAGTGTAGGCAGAAGCAAGCACTATGAACATGAGTCATCAATCAGGTATCTACTTCCATGGAAGCGCTGTCTCTACAGTTAGCGACGCAGAACAATATTAAGAAACAAAATAAACGCGTATAAATTTTATATATATCTATATATATATACTATATACTATGTGCTAATATGATTCCAGAGGAATTAATTAATACTATTAAAGTTTTCTGTAACATAAAATTTCTGAAGATAAAAAAAGATAATCACACCAAACATCCTATCTCCCTTGACAATCATCCGTCCCACAATGCAACCACTCTCCCATACGCCTATCTTGCTCCCCTAGCTACCGCAGACAGCTATATACAAAAAAATCGTTTTAATTGAACGAAATCTATAACACCCTTATCCTTACGTATAGCAAGGTGTGCAAAAAATGCCGCCTGCTTACAACCTATGCATTGCGAGTTTCGCTCATAAACATAATCTAGTAAATCCCATTGTACGGTGTTAGTTATGACATGTGAATGTTATGCACCCAAACTACTGAATTCCTGAATAACCTGGCTGAAGTAACGAGATTATGATTGAGAATGCCTTAGTCCCGTGCGACGTGAGAAATCTCTGTGTGCTTCGCTCTATCCACCTAGAACCTTGAGTAGGAGAGAGACGAAAACGTATATCCGACCTTTCGGTTTCACGTTCTGCTGTGCTTTTTTATCTTATTTGAATCGATTCAACGTTATCTGGACGGTCTTGTAGTGACTATCATATTTGGAAGTAAGATATACATTACAAGATTGTAAAATGTTACTGAGCAGTTATCTACCAACAAGCTCCGATGAGATCTTATATAACGAGTGCAGAAGCCACTATAAATCTATTTGTGAAAAGAGAAAAAGACTTTTCACATATCAGTAGGAGTGGAGGGAGCAGGGGCTACGCAAATATATGTAAATTAGAAACAGCCATAGCCTAGTAATTTCACAAAGCGCAACTTAAGTGCCACATGGCGCCTAAGGTCTGGCATCGCAATGAACTTATAAAATTGTGATTATGCCAGTCGTCTCTTCCTTTCTTCATCCTTCCTCTAATGCTCAGGTTCTTGTTTGCATTTACGTGCGACTCCTAGTCTCCTAGGACTCTTAAGTTCTGACGAGAGCTCAATAAGGAGATGACTGTGTACTTCTCAACTCGTTGATAATAAACACGAGTTAAGAGAGAGAGAGAGAGAGAGAAACTATAACCAAGAGCGAGGGAGAAAACGCGTATTGTAATCTTCGGCTTGTACTCCAGTACAGCGTTATTGCAATAGCATGAGCAGCAGCATCATCATCATCCTATCGCATCGCTACCAGGAATCTCGCTTACATAACATGTAAAGCGTTCTTCATTTGATATAAATATCAAAATCCAATGCATAGGGGGGAGTATACATATAAAGGATGATGTTTATATAGCTCGGAGGAGCAGAAGCGGAGTGTGACAGAGAATTCAAGAGAAGAGCGTCTTTCTTTTTATAGGTATTCCTACGTAAAAGTATATCTCTGCAAGACATTTCAGATATCTCGTGTTTCTTCTTTCAATGTGGTGGCTCCAGAGTTCTCTGCTCCTATATACACAAGACGCGCTCTAAAGCAGCCAGCTTGTTGGTTACCAACTGCTTATTTCATCCTTGAATGCATGTACACGTACAAAAACCTCCACTTTCATCCTTTCCCTTCCTTCTCCAGAACTTCTTAGACTCCTCTCCCTATCACTATACTGTATACAAAAGTGGATTTAGGTACGTTTGTATAATATGCGATGCTTTAATATACCGTATACGTATATGAAGTATCCATCTTTGGCAAGGCGAGAATCTTGTGTACACGCTCATCTCTGCATATCTTTATACTGCATTATAAGGTTTCGCGGATAAAGGACACGAATAAATTACTTTACTTTGCTCTCTTTCCACATATCTGAATGGCAAAACTTAGTGGTAATAAACGTGTTTTGATGGCTAGTTTCAGTCACAAAATGTGGTAGATAATATAAAATACGTACATGCATATCGAGACACTCATCTCAAGCTCATTTTTTTACATCATACATTTACAACGCATTCCAGCCATTATGTATGTGCATGAGTAATACTACTTCTCTACTATTTGTTTTGTTGGACCACGTTTGTTTACGCGTTTCTTTTCTACTTCTAAACTGGAGCATTTTTACCTTAAATCGAATCCAGTTTTCATTTCATACATGATATGTATGTATAATGTCTTGTTTTGCTACAAACATGCAGATTTGTTACTGTAATAATAACATGGTCTGATTTTTCACATCATATGATTGTGATTTGCAATCATATGAATAATTTAGGTACTGAAACGCCCGCCGGCTCTCCGTTAGTAGGCATAAGCAGTATATACTACAGAAAAACGGAACATCCACGCGACTTTTCAGACCTAAGGTCCTGATAACAACCAGAAATGCCTAAAAATAAAATACCATGTGTGTATGCAAAATAAAAGCTATTTGATTCGCATGCAAAAAGGCGTGAGCATTCGTTGACTCACAACATGCAAACAACCTTCATTCTCAGATTTTGAGTTGAGAGGGAAGTTAAACTTCACGTACATATATAACGGCAAGAGCAGAAACACCATCAAAATCCTACTTATCGTCATTAAGGGAAAGAAAAAGTCAAGTTAAAAAGGCTGGAAAAGAAGAATTGCAACAGTGATAAATGAGAAAAGGAGATGGAACGTGGAGCACCTTTTCTCTTTTTCTGTTTCTAGTGTTAAATATATTTTTACGTAGTAGTAGAAGTAGTAGATCCTTATATGCATACACGTTATTCCTACTTCCTTTTACTTATTTCTTTTCCCAGACACTTTTCTCCGAAAAGGGGGTTTCCCTCGACAAAGAAAGAATGATAAAAGCTCGTATATTTTAACGTGCGGAAAAAAATCATGGAGAGACCACTAGCTTCTCTCGAGAAAAGAAATAATGTCTTTTCTTTTCCCTACTTTCACTCGTGTGTATACCTTTTCCGTTCCCAGAGAACGTACATAAAGCCCTTGAAGGAGACACTGGAAGAAATAATGGACGCCATGAAAAGTAGCATTATGAACGCTAGAAAAAAGTCGCAGGAGGACAAAGAAAGTTGCCTACCTCTGTCACTTTGGTTTGTGTGCAAGCAATAGGGTTATGAACGTTTTTGTATCTGAATACGAACATACATGCATGCGTGTATGTATACCTGATTGTTATAAAAGGATACTAAAAATGAAAGAGCTTTCTTATGTCGTGGCGACTTATATTGATGACAGGGCAAGTTAGAAACTGACATAGTATGTATATGTAGTAGCAGCAGAGTCAGAAACTGAAAGATGAATAATATTTCTTTTACATCTTTCTAACCCATATAGGAGTGGAGTGAGTAGAGTGGAGGCAAAAAGATTATTACATGAGACTAGGCATACTATACAGCGAGTCCAAAATTACATCTTTGTTCATGCCTCCATCCGTACATACACTCGTCGGCTTTTATTTTGAGAGATGGTGACCAAGAATAATGACTCAAGTTTTATGTGCCAGCGTATTTAATAGGGACATGAACTTTATATGCATACGCTGCTGGTGCACGTTTGTAAGGAGAAGAGCTCTGCTGGATAAACTTTTAATGCTTTCTTATACCTAAAACTCAAGCGTATGAACAAATGAATGTCGGTTTATGTTCGTGTAAGTATAGTAGTATGGGGCTATAACGAAATGGAAGTTTATCCAGCAGCTGCTGTAGAAGTTGTATGGAGACCGATAAAAACTTCTTATAAGCATCCATCCATCCATATTCCTTTCCTTTCGTTCTGTTACTCACATCCAATTTCTATATCGTTTTTACTAGTTCTCTCTCGAAAACTACTGCGTATTTTATGTCTTCCCAACTGTGCTCCTGCTGATCCCTTATATAATTCTCCTGCTGTGACTGGATGGATGTGTACGGACGGACGTGTGTGTAAGTCTATATCTATATGTTCCTAACTTGGGCTGGTAAATGAAAGGAAGCGGCAAAACGACTTCCAGCGCTAGTGCTACTAAACACAACTCTCTGGATATGATATAAGGATAAGGAGGTAAAAGTAAATTGATGTGTAGGTGTGGGGTATATACATACAAGCTAGTGGGGGGAAGGAGTGGTGGTGTGTGAGTAGTGGTGGAGTAGTAATGCCATATAATGGACGCTCTGTAGGAATATGTACATACTCCTTATACACCACCATACACAAACTTTTTTGTAGATATATATAAATGTATTCATATCGGATGAATAGCGTCTCTATTTGGAACCCAATGATGGTTGGAATGGAATGGAACATGAACCTTATAGCCATACACGAATGACGTGCATGCGATGCCTGGCACAAGAGTAATAATAAAGCAGAGCAAAAGCAAAAGCCAAGCAGATTATATATTGACACGAACTTTGTTATATGTTAGATTTTCTGTTATAATACTTGTGCTTGACTACTTTAAGGATTTTTTTGGTAGGTATATGTTTATGTCTTCAATTCAGTTCACTACACACAACACACTGCTGGTGATTCCCATTTTGGAACTTGTGCTTTATAGCTTTCTGGTAGGTAGATGCTGTAGTTTAGTCATGCTAGAGCACAAGAGCCAAGAACAGCCTAGTAAAAATCTCTATTTTTTCTACCATATACATCGTAATCACCATGCTTGTGAATATTGGAATGTCCTTGCATTGCCTGACATGACATATAGTATTCCTAAAACCCATCCATCCGCTCTTATAGATAAAATGCCTTGCACACATCATTAGTTTACTGGATCTTGCTTGCGTTAGGTTCGTAAAATTTATGTTGATGCATTCTAATAGATATGCATACCACATGGCAAAATATGTCCTATTGTGCATGACTCAAAGAGAGAGAGAGAGAGAGAAACTACAAATGGATGAAATCCTATAAGTTAGTGGGAGGTAAGTCGGTTGAATAAAAAAAATCAAAGATATTGAGTTTGCCTTTTGGTTACGTTTCAAAATCATCACATGATGGAAAGAACCCCTGAAGTGCATTAAATTTGTGGGATGCATTTCAGCTTTTTTACCAATTACATTTATACATATATTTATGATTTCATGATGAACGTCAGCTCAGCTCTTCTACTCCAAATGGGTATCACTTTGCTTCAAGAACAGAAACCCATCTGGGAAAGAGCAAACGAAGCAAGCGATCGTCTCCGTATCCAATGAATTCATGTACCTACTGTGAACCTGATACCCTGGTTATTGGGTCTGTTTAAAGATACGCCCGACAGTCTAACACATCAGCTTGAGTCTTACACAATTCTAGGTTGCAAATTGCAATGAGAATGAGTGAAATGCAAAAGAGGAAATAATATTAGATATCCTACCTACTACAAACAGGCTCTACACACTACTAGACGCTTAAAATGTTATATAGCATAATACATATATATATAAAAGTGAAAGAGAAGAACTTACAGAAATACTGAAGTAACTTGAGTAGCGGGAGACACGACGATATAAGTCTGGTATTATTACTCTAGAGCTTATATGAGAAGTTTTTTTGGAAGCCTTTTGGTAAGTTGGAAACAAGACACCACCATGCAGACGGAGAAAGGGTTTTGTAGTAGATGCTGTTCTATAAAATGTACATAAATAGGTACATAATATTTGTGTATTATTATTTTCCTTCCCAAAAGCTTTTTCTAATATCTTTCATAGTGAAGAGTGAAGTAACATGTACTCACCAGAAACACGCTCTCTCGTTCTTACTTAGGTACACAAACGCTCTAAAAAGCAGGGGGAGTAGTATACAAAGACTTGTTTTGGAAGTTTTATGAATGTACGCATGGAAGTTTTCTCTCTGCTGCACATACGTACGTAGGATTCTATGTTTATTATGAGGGATGAATAGAGATCCGGGAAATGTTTTCAAGTAAAGAGAAAAACGATAAAGTGAAAGAGAGCGAGAGGTCTTACGGTAAAAGTTATATGTACATATGCATACACGAGTTGTGCATGTATATGAACAAGAACAATATATAGTGCTGTGGGTTTGAATATATATTATTATGTGCTTGTTCCTATTTTCCCTTCACTCAACTTCTCTCTTCTCCCTTCCCTTTTTCAATAATAATAGTAGCAGGAGCGAGCGAGCGTAGTTAGTACTACTCCCGAAATGTCTTTTCACTTCTCTTTTCAGATATCACGAATAGGAAAAGCTTTTCCGTGATGGAGGTGCTACTAGTTGGAGAGCTCTACTAAAAGAATATTTCAGGTTGGACGTACTCTATATAGTAATATGAATCTTGTACTACTATGTGCTATGCTCCGGAGGAAGGATAGCATTTCTCGGGTTGGAGGGAACTCTTCTCTCCTCCACAACCTACGCGACATCATTCACATGTTCAAATACATTTTCTCTCTATTCTCTCCCATGCATTTTTTTCAGTTTCCTGAGAACAAAGATGTGGAGGATAGTTTGGTTCACGTACCCACTCGCTTGTGTTGCCGTTTCACCAAAAGCAATGATGATGATGATGATGATGGAAAGTAGGCAGATCCGGAGTGTTTTCAGTTTATACGAATAAGTATACCAGTCAGCTTTTCCTAATGTTCTTTTTCTATGTTTCTTCTACTCCATTGTATTGTATTATGACTCAAACTCGTGATGGAACACATCATCATATAGAAATCCATTTTTTAGTGGAAAGGTCTATAAAATTATATGAAACGCTATAGGTAGAATTCACATAAGCATATATACACGTAAACAAAAAGAGAAGAGAAAAGAGCTGATGGCATGCCATTCTCTAGACACATCAATGCACACATTGGACTATAAGCTACCGCAAACAAAATATAAGAGCAAACCCAAGAGAGACTAGACATTTTCGCTAGAATCACAATAACATGCATACACGCTTTTACCGTGCAAAAAAATACCTATTTCGTATAGAGAACTCTTATACTCGAAATCTTCCAATCTTCATTGGGTAGAAGGAATTCGGTTAGGCAGGCTTTTCTCCTATAGGGCTATATAGGACGGCAAGACTTGATTCGTTACTGGTTGGTCCTCCTGCTTTTCATTGATCGAGAAGAATCTTTTTTCGGTGTTCACTTTTTTACTAAGCTGTAGGGTTTTATAGGATATATGAAACTTGGAATACCATTTTGTATTACGTACTTTTATATACATATATAATATGGAAGGTTGAAACAAGGAGAGAAAATATATCTGCTACTACGAGCTTTCCATTTGTGTTCCCCTTAACCCCCGAAGTTCGGGTAGTCATTTATGTACATTCATAGTAATTTCGTAGGAAAAGGTCGGAAGTTGATATAAATATAGCAGCAGTTCGACTTGTATATAAAAAATATGTATTTCCACAAGCACCAACTCAAAATGCCAACTCTATATAGTGAGTTTTGTCGTCTGTATGCTCAGCAAATACAGAGTATAGAGAAGGAAGATGAGCATCATTTTTAATGTTGATATTTCTCTTTACTTGGCTTCACTCATTCGTTCCGTCAGTGAAATTTCCTACCTTTTCTCTCGGATAATAGATGTACTCCTCTTGTTCGGCTTTACCATGCCTTACATCCGGTCGATACGTATGAATTCTGTGTATTAATGAGGTAAACATGCACCATGTAGGCATAGTTGAATGAGAGAAAACCTAACGCACAAAGTTTTACAAGTTCATATATGAAAGTACGAAGAAGCTGTGTGCTACAACTACTTTCATTCTATACGATTTGTTTTGACTTGGCTTACACTTTTCGGGCCGAGAACCAAAATGTGGGATCTTTTCGTTTTCATTCTTTTTTATGCCTACCTACATGCTTATGGGGTGTGACGCCATGCCACTGTACTGATATCGTGAGAATATATTTCCTTTTTACACTTCGTTTATGCGTTGCCTTTCATCGAACACTGTCTTTCCTTTCCCTCCATTTTGGTACTCCTCCATATAGCAAGCAGGAGACTTGTATTCAATCTTCTTGATCCTTCCGTTCTCACATAATTTCTTCATCATAAAGAGGATAATACTTTGAATTGATTGATTACATTTTTATATATTCTGACAAGACCTCGCATACACAGTTTTATTAGTTTTAAATTTTCAGATATAATTAGAAAAGGCAGTGCAGTGTTCCCTAATATCTGAACATTTTTATTCCACCAACACAAAATGAAATATTTGTTGAAACGCAGGATTCCAGAAATAAAGTTACAGGATGAAATTGGGGCTGAATTTATTTAAAAGTGAATTCATAACATTTTCGCATTAAAAATAATACAACTACATACGTAAATCGTAGGTATTACAAAGGTTGAAACAGTAAGTAAGGTACTTTTTTTGTACAGTTTACACCAATATGAAAGTTCAACGTTGGAAATTAACTTTGAAAAATATTCAGATCTATTACGCCACCACAAACGACTTCTGGCTCTTTTATTTTCTTCACTAACGTATTCCAAACTTACGGGTAGTACTATAGATTACACCTTGTGTTAACATTCATTGTTTAAGACTTGAACTGAACAATTAATTCTTATTGTATTTTGTATGTTTGAAATATAAAGGACGAATTTAAAAAGTGGGCCATAACTTTATAGTAGTACGAGTGGTACTTCATTTTTGAATTTTTTCCTCCCTGATGTTCAATTTTAGTAAGCTACATTATTCGAATCAAGCGTCAGTGTTGAAAAACATTGATACAACATTAATATACATTACGTAAATACACACACACTCGAAAAATTTTATGTCATATTGGAAAAACATAATCGAGAGATCACTATATTAAAATACACAAACACTCATCAATTTCAGAAATTTATCACATACAAAGTCAATACGTCAGGTCCAGGTCAACTACAACATTTACCTGTCAACTATTTCGAGTTTCATTGTCTTTTCCAAAACTACAATATTATTATAATACTTCACTGCGTTTTGCGACTCTACTAATAAAGACTGCAGTTTGAAGAATAACTGGAGAGATAAGAAGAACCGTTATTGTTAAAATACAGACATATTTGGTTGGTTTGCTACTTCCTATGAGATATATCTACAAACTGAAACATTTTATAGCAGTTTGCGGACTTAAAAAGCACATTAATCATTAAAAGTCTGTAAATATATATCGACTAGCCACAAATTGATTGAAACAAGTTGACTTCTTGGAATGACAAATGTTATAAATGAATAGAATAAAATTCGCATATGGTAGCACTAAGAAAGGGTACTACTCACTACGAAAATACTAATCTTTGTCTCGTTCTTTGTCTCGGTCTTTGTCCTTCTCCTTGTCTTTGTTATACTGAACGTTCCAAGCCATCACGACACGATCGAATCCACAAGTAAACAGATTAACTTTCTGATCTTCACCCCATGTACATGATGTTGCCATTCGTCGATGACCCTATGAAATAAACGTTTTAAACATTGCAACACGCCAAATTTTGAATATTAAATGTTGAATTTAAGTCTCCTTTAAAAAATACCTGTCTATTAGATCTTGGTAATCTACCAAGTCTTTGGCCACTCAAGTCAAATATTCGTACATGCCTATCATCATGTGGAATAGCTATAAGACCATTAGATGACACGGAGATTCTATTTACAGCACTATCCAACCGGATTGTTACTAAAGACGCTCTCATATTACGAATATCCCATACCTGGAAATACGATATAAAATTTTTAGAGAAAAAATTACGTGCTTTGTAATTACAATGTACACATATATGAGCAATTTGCTCTTACTTTCACTGTTCGATCATCCGATCCAGATACCAACTTTTCTTCTTTGGTAAAAACAGCACTAGTAATGTTGCTGTAACAGAATCACAAACAAACATAAAAATTGAAACTCAAATCTTAGATTGTAAGAAATAGAATGTCTCTGTATCTTACTCTGTATGTCCTTGAAATACTGACACTGAATGAGAATTCATACGAAGATCCCACGTCCTGAATGTTGCCTAAAAGAGGAATATATCGTATTAGTGTTTGATAACACAGATCATATTAGTACTTTAGCTAACATACTAATAGAATATGAACATACATCTTTTGAAGTAGTTACAACAAACTTCTGAACTGGGTGAGTTGATACCTAAAATTATAACATAATTGAAGTGAACTATTCTACGCTGGCTTAAATTCGGATTGTCAATATCAATCAATTTCATACAAAGCTAAGCTCAGCGTCATGTCCGTAGAAATTTTGTATACGTTCCCCAGTATTTGTGTCCCATAAACAAGCCGAACGATCCCAACTAGCTGTAATCAACTGATCTCCACCTGTAACAATTTTAAAATTCAGCTGTACCGTGGAAGGCATTCACAGATCATGATGAATACTTATTCCTATTCTTACCACAAAGCCAGTCAGCACAAATAACGACAGATGTGTGCCCATTTAGAATTGAAGAAGGAGTTCTCAAAGTAGCTAACCCAACAGGTCCATCCCCACTATCAACGTCCACCTCCTCTTTTTCTGACGCTTCGTACTCCTCTTCAGATGATAGTCCTTTCTGAATCTGAATGACAGACATTAAAGTAAAGTCACTGAACTTTATCACAAAGGCAATAAGATTAACCCATGCCAATTTTAAAATAAATATACTAACCATTTGCTCCCATGCTACGGCTGCTTGCCATATATGTGCTGTATGATCCCCTGAGGCAGTTAACGCAAGCTCTCGTGTTGGATGAAACCTTATTGAGTTAACAGATCCATTATGCCCTTGATAGCGTAATAAACACCGACCAGAATCAGTCGACCATACTCCAGCTTTGTGATCTGTAAATGGATAATAAAACCCAATTTGAAATAGGTCGGTTAATGCTACATTAACTCCCGGTTAGACTATAGTATAGTTTGCTCACCAGCCGAGGCTGTCCCAACAACTGGAATTCCAAGTCGAGCTGAAGTAACATCCCATATCCCGTCTTTATGACCACTGAATTCTTTGACAAAGCTACACGATACTGGATTCGTTTTAAAACTTGACACTATTTTATGGGTCTGTTGTTTTAACCTCAACGCAACCTTTTGCTGCCCTGGAAGGCCTGTATAAAAATATTCGCTATTTATGATCGAGTCTAGAAAATGTGTAAAACGAAAATTTATTTTTTATATAAATAAATACCTTTATCTCCTTTAACTTTTCCATGATGTCCTTTTGGGATACCCCCTGATGCTTCGCCTAACAATCCATCTGTACAATCAAGCGAGGCTCCAGCTCCAGTAAATGATCTTTCAGATGTCAAACTAGTGGGTTGTTCAGATGCAACAGCAAGAGAGGCTAAGTTTTCTAACTTTTCATGTACTACAAATGAATATTATACTTATTTTCTTTGTAGAATTTTACCAAAATAGTGATTATTCTGTCCATCATGCATACAGATTGATGAACTAAACTGCTTCACAAATTCTAGCAATCACTTACATGCTAAATTCTCCACATACAGAGCTTCAAACTCCTTTTCAATCTGAGTAAATAGGTCATTCAGTCGGGATTGAAACACAATGGGTAGAACTGATTCACCCTTTTCTGGTAAAATCACACCGTTTATTCAAATTTGATAACCGTTTTATCGGATTTTGTTTCAAAGCAGCAAAACAAAACAAAACATTCAACTAGACAATATACGAATCTTACTTAAGCTGGATCTCTTCCTAGATGACTTTTTGTACGACATATTTAACTTCTGGGTCATCTAAACTATGAACCACGTTCAGCTGGATAATAGACTAGATTTGCTGGTCAACCTATGACTTTGCACCAGCTTCACAATAAATTAATTAAACAGTAAAGTCATAATCAATCAACTTTGGTTAGATTTGGGCTGCGTTGCACGAGTCAGATTAGATGACTCTTCCAGTCTTGAGATCAAAGAACCTGCATCAGTATTCGTCTATGCAGCGCCCAGACAAATTAAAATGTTGATGTTGATCACCTTCAAGTTTCCAAATTCCTACTAACGATGAGATGCTTCAGATTCCAACCGTTTTTACCATTAACTTCCTTGGTAAGTACTGGAAGGTCTACCATAAAACCTGTAGGGTAGAAAAAGAATTAGTTTGTCATTATACGTCCCAAACGCTCGAATCACGTTACAAACTCACGTTATTTCCATTCTGTTAAACAAATTTCGTTGTCATTAACCTGCCATATCATCCACATCTTATCATGAACGAACGTACTATCGTAGTATGTCATCAATCATGCAAATGTTTTCACTCAATGGAAAATTTGCGTGCAAGTTACTAAATGACCTAAATCTGGAGGAAACAACAAAATCCATACATTGGTTTATAGGTAGGCTATAGTAGTATATCTGTTAATCTATGAAAAATCAATAATTTCCCAAATGCAACTAATAGCTATATCATACACAAGCACGAAAACAAAACCTTATTTACAAAGTCAGTCAGCCCAGCGAAGAGTCTATTACTGCCTATGAGTTTTGTGACAATCTACTCGACTTCTTTCCCAAAAATTGTCAGTAACCTTTTCAACAAGGAGCTTACATTTGACATTCGACCATTAGCAAAATTTCTCATTTCCGGATCATTTCCTACGACTGACATGAACTATTCAAAAATTATCCAGCAACAAATAAATGACTCTTGGATTGCAAAATTGCAATTATGCAAACCACAAACAACGTATGTAACCGATTCGCTAAAGGTCTGAAGAAAAATGCCTTCATGACATGAATGATAAGGATGGTAAAAACTCACCAGTAAACAATATGTACTAAACTAAATGAATTATTTGCTGACCTAATCTCAACCCCACAAAGTTGGAAGTAACAAAAAATGCGAATTATAACACCCCTTCACCTCACCACCAGTATGATTATAAACTGATCTTCTGAAATCGAGCCATTCACCACATTCAGTGTAACGTCAAACAGACTAAAAACGTCTGTAATTAACTATCTACGTTGGCGCAGTATATTATTGTGATAATTACCTGTATCCAACTAATTAACTAACTTGTACAATAGTTGACTCGATTCGATTCAATGATCAGCTGGGTTAGCTAATAAAACCAAAACAAACTTTATCCATCACTCGACTAAAAACACTTTGATGTTTTCATTCTGGTTGTTCATGTATGTGTATCTGCTGACTATTCTTGTGTGGTCCTCATCTCATAACGTGGTCTCGGGGGAATATCTGTAAGATTTCTATATAGAATGAGTATGATAGTCTATATATGTAGTCATACCTAAACTTGCAGAGTGTATTTGAGTGTGAGAATCAAATTTGATGTAGACAGTGGAAAAACGTGCTCTCAGTCAGTCCATATTCCAAAGTGTTTACAATCGACACATGATAATTGATTTTGATAATTTTTTAAAAAGAATTTGGACACACCAAGAAACAATGTCGTGTTAGTTGAATCGAAGCAACTTGTGTTTGTGGAAAAGGTAAAAGGTTAAAAGTTTTTAATTTATCAGTCAGTGGGTGGTTCCGATCGGTTAATAATAATCATACTTTGCTTTTGATTGCAATTTTTAGATTTCACGATGTCAGCATCACTCGTAAGAAAAGCCTTGGATGAAACGAGGTTGACCGCTGACGAGAAGTTGGAGCTGTTATCTAAAGGCTCTAAGAGTAAGGTTATCTTTACCGAATTAAATTGATAGATGTTTGTGTTTTGTGTCGATTGTTCATTTTAGTTTGTTTTTGTTTTCTTAGAAAAGTTTAAACCACTGAAGAAAAAGAAGGTTATTCCAAAGGATATACTTTTGAAGCAGAATCTGAAAGTATTGAAAGCGTTGGACTATAAGGTTCCCAGAAAGAAAAATTCACCATCGATATCTTTTAAACCTCCACCGGCACCTGTGAAGGAGGAAAGTAAATCAAAGAAAAAGAAGTCAAAGAAGGGGAAGAAAACACAGCAAAAAGGCGATTCTTGTTTCACTGAGGAAGATTTTGAAAAATTTGAAAAAGAATATTTTGTTACAAGTTGATATCCATGAAATTCCAATAGTGTTAGTGTATAATAATTTTAAGATTTATTACCAATTGTAAGAATTATGCATCCCTTACTCCAGTTAGTGTTATCAGTAAGTTTTATGGTAGGCCTGGCTGTGCTCCTTTTTGGAGCACCGTTCGTTCCTCCGTTTAGACCGTATGCTGTAAATATGGTTGTTATCTTGACTGCGTTAGGTAATATTTTTGTATTTTTCGTCATAGGCTTCACTTTATATACTTATTATCAAAGTAAGAAAGACGAACCTCCTGAAGAATTAGAGTCTGAGGAGGAGGAAGAAGCTCAGAAGAAAACAAAAACTGACAAGCCCAGTTCTTCTAAATCAAAATCTTGCTAATGTACCACCTAGTTAAGTATATGACGGATACCTAAATAAACTAATAATTTGTACTCCCCCTACAACATTGCATTTAGAAACTTGATAAGATTAAATATTAGTTTTGCATAGCGGTTAAATATTATCATTTTTTACTGTCCTTGTTGTTATTAATTTGCATATATTTCTTATCATACACATAGACAATTAGTTAAAAGCTCAGGAAACACTTAAGACAACTTATGACATTTCTCCTACTTACATCTTTTATGGCCACATTTGAGAATATTTGGTGCATTCATAGTATACAGTAGAAGATTAGCATTCCAAGCCATCAACACTTGTGCTGGATACTGTAGTATGTGGTTGTGCAGTATGATATTTTTAGAACTTATAGGCACTTTGGGTTCAAAAGAGATGTTCGAAAGCGTGCGTGGTACGACTATTATGTCATTTTATGCATTTATGATGTCAGTCTGTATTTAATACTAAGAAGAATATACATACATAAAAGTAATAGTTTTAGTACATGAAGTTTTGGATTTACCCATATATACTGACTACTTCCGTGTGTGGAGTGTTTTCAAAAAAGAAATGAGATCATTCCAAATTTGCAACCCGTCCAAACAGCTCTAAAATTTGTTCAGTGATGAAAACCCAACCTTGTGGTTAACTTTATCATATTAATATCATAAACATTTTTAGTCCCTTTTTAACATGAAGTCGTTCTTCCGGTTCGGCCAACCAATTGGTACGGCATTGGTGATTGTTGCATTTGTGGAAACGGTAAACTTATAATTCTGACATTTCAACATCATGTAAATAATGAGGGCGAATAGGTCGTTATCAATTTAAAAATTATTAATAGATCTACAGCTCATTTTGGTTACTTCTTGACATTGTATCACTGGAACAAACTAGCAAATACAATTTTTTCAATGGAACTGCAGAATTCGGTAAATATATCTGTTTGAACATATCCAAAACCATACGACGACTTTCTCTTCTATTGCATTTTAATATGACGCCTTCACAAAAACTTTTTATTTATTTTTCCAGAATTTTTCGGACATTTGCAATGGCACTTTTGGGTCGCTCTTCATTTTCTCTTATCATGTTTTTTCTGGATTGCCATTATTTTTGAGGTAGCATTCTATCTAACTGTATCCGAACCGAACCTATTTGAAGGTTTCGTATATTCGTAGAAATTCACTGCATGTGTTATAATGTATTGATTTTACAGGGACGCAAATATTCTTTGTATGCATGGCTGACGCTATCGTTGATGCACAATGTAGTTTTCATCACAATAATCATATCCCAATCAATACTTCGACCCTGCAAAGAACCTTCTAATGCCATTATAGTATATTTGGGAACTGCTTTTTTCATTGTTTGGAGACTCTATACAATGTCTGTTGCATGTCAAGGTCTTCGCAGGCTCCGATTTAAATATGATCTACGATCTGACAGCGTTAGTGATATCGACGTTTGTATGGAGCCGTTGGGGAGTGGATGTTGCCAAACCTGGGAATTTTATAAGGATTTGCCTGGAGCCGGTGCAGTAACACTTTTAACTGTGGAATTGGTATACATATAATCATTATTAAGCAAAACCATTTGTTTAACTACAGTTCTTACATTACCCCATACCTCGCAGTAATCCTACAAATGTATATTTACATAATATGTAGGTATGGAATACAGTTAACTTGTGTACTAGACCACTCATCTTACAAATGTTTGGCCTAACAATTTTACAATTGCCATTGGAATACCTGGAAGAAGTTGCGGATTTCTATTTAAGTAATTTCGTTATAGATTCCACTCAGAAGTTTGTTTCAATTTGTGTTGTCGTTTAATATTGATCTATATTTTTTATTTACTATGCTTCCGTATTGCAGTTGAGGAGACTGTGATTCGATGTGTGAGAATGTTGGTGAACTGTCTTGGCATACTCTTCCTTTTCAAGGTTGTTTTTCGATATTGAACAATTAACTTTTTTGTGAACTGCATATCTGATCGGAAGTAATTTAAATAAGTTAACCTGGGGGTTTTTCTTTAATTCACAGGAAAAGTTGGCTGCAGTGAGAGTATGGGTTGCTTTCTACTTCATCGTGTTCGTGATATCGAATATTGTATCAGCTTTCATGATTACTCATTGGTGGACGCTGCAACCCGAGTTGAACGTTATCATTTATCATGCCATCGTCTTGGTTGGTGATAATCTGTTCAGAATATTTGTTTTATACTTTACAATTAAGTATGGAATGGTTCATATCAGAACCATTGCAAAGCTGTAAAATCTTTTCGTAGTTTTTTTTTCAAAATGTGTAACTTTAGTATGAATTAAATGCAATAAAAACAATTAATTATAATGTATAAACTAGACTTGGGCTTGAAATTATTTTCTTCCCTTTCATACCTCGTGGTTGACAGCAATATAGCGTTTATATGAAGGTGATCTTTGTGATCTGGCTAATGAAATAGGTACTTATTTGTGTGCACTTACATGCATTTCATTACACACAGGTTCTTGCTGTAACGGTACCATGATATGGCTCTACTTCAGGTAAGGAGATCATCTCATCTCTCCGTTATGACGGGCCTTCTGTCTAATGACCATCTTCCAAAGTAGTACAAATGCAAAAACCGTTATTAATGCAGAGACTTAACCCGAACGGACAAAAATAGCTTAGGCCTAAGAAAAGTATAATGTTGAATGTGATTTATTTCCTGAAATGGTACATGATGTAAGTGCTGACATATCTATGCTACCTTAAGTGCAGTAGGTTACCTGTATCAAGCGTGACTTTTGTAGGTCAGTATTTACACAAGGTAGAAAGATCACTTTTCATATCGAAGTCTATAAGTTACCCTAAACCCCAACTGACGAAACTTCCAGTTGCTAGTTTTTCATGGACATTCGGTGCCATAGCATGTGGTGCTGCAATTAATCATACATGTGCATAAAAATGAAGATTTCTCGGACGTTTCTCACCCTCTTCGGAGGACTACTGCTAGTTCTGGGTAATATAAAATATATTCATGAATTTTGTTGCTAAAACTTAGGCGTGTTTTAATATATTAATATATAATTGGGTTTATTTCTGAAATTAGTGGATCTCTCCAATGGAAAATACATCATATCACTGCCAATAAAAGCGAAACCAGCTCAAACATGGACGGGAATCTTACAGCAACAGCAGCCCCACAATAAACCTGGAGCTTCCTTCACTCCAGTTAACTCACAATCTCCAGTCTCTCAGTCTCAGATTTCGGATAATGGAGTGATGGCAATACAGCAACCACAAACCATTAGCTTACCTCCTGCTTTCACATCTCAAGGGTATTCAGTAACACCGTTGACTATGGTACCCATGTCGGAACCTTCCTCACTAAATTCGATTGATCAGCACCACGCAAATTCCGCCGGTCCTCTAAACGTCATTTCCTCTCAGTCTTCCGTTGGAAGTAGTCAAAGTCAAGCGGTTTACACACAAAGCACAGTGGATGGTGAGCAGCTAGTGCACGTAGAGTCCACAGGGATCCCGCAGGGACCACCTCTAAATGAAGGGCCACCTCTAACTCCTCACGAGTCTCAAGTTGCCCCAACAAATATGGAAAGTATGCATTCCAATATACAGCCAATAGACTTCCCAGTCATTTCTCCAGATTCAATTCAGCAGCCAAATAATCCCCCTGCTGTTGAAGAACAGCCATACGTCCCACTACTGCAGCCATCCCAGCCACCGCAGCCATTGCCAGAAAATAATCTTTTTTCATCTTCCCAAAGTGTAGCAGCAATCACTAGTCCAGTTCAATCAGCCCCTGCACAACCACCATATGGAGTTGCCCAAGTCTTTGAGGAAGAGCCCGAAGATGACATGCCATTCGATGTTGAGCAATATTTAGCACAAGCCAGTTTGGTATTAGGTCGACCTCCAGTAGCAAGTAATGCCACTTCCAACCCAATTATTCCAGCTTCATCTGAACAAAATACGCAAGTAGTTGCTACTGCTCCTTCACAGCCCCCATTGTCAGCCCCAGTTTTGGCTCCAAATGCTCCAGAAAATGTACAATCGCAAGCTGCTGAACAATTGCCACCGGTCGCTCCCATTATCATCGAGGCTGTCCCACAAGCGAATTTACCAATTGAACAGCCACCAGTCGCTCCCATCATCATCGAGGCTGTCCCACAAGCGAATTTGTCAATTGAACAGCCCCCAGCACCTGCATCAATTGCAACTCAACATGCCCCAGAAGCTGTACATGTGCAAATGGAACAACCATTGGAACTTGTACCCATTCCAATACAAGCTACTCCACAATTGACTTTGCCAATTGAACAATCGCCAGTACCTGTACCGATTGTAGCTCACAATGCCCCAGAAACGGTACAAATTACAGCTCAAGTTATTCCAGAAGCTATTAATTCGCAAGTTGACGCTATACCTCAGTCTCAAATTTCCACACCAGTAAATCAGCAAGATTCGCTCAGCAGTGCTAGTGTGCCAGTTGGTATACCAAATGTCAACCCCAACGAACCCCCAATGTCAAGCATAGTGTCTGTTTTTGGAGACGTGTCCGAATCTTCCAATCTTAACCAAGTAAATAACAACGAAAACGCAAACTCCGAACCACTTCTTTTAGCCCCTGAAGAGACAGAGACTTCTGACTCACTGGGACCAAGTGAGGAAACTTTATTGGGTTCTCTCACACCGGTCAAACCCCCAGGACCTGTAGCATCGACAATTCTTGAAAATCATAATGTGGATTTATATCCACATGCACAAGAGGCTCCAATTTTGCCACAAGATGCTCCACTCCAAACCCCTCCGTCAGAATTAAACACAGGGTTAACACAGATGAGCCAATTATCTGCACAAACACCAACAGGAAATGTTGCGAATGTGCCTTCATCTCCAAATGAGATCTCTTCCGTCCTAGAATCAGTCGTATTAGTTTCCCCCTCCCCATCTTCTGATCCAGCACCTCAGCCAGCCCCAACTTCTGAATCAATTTTAAATTCCCAATCAGTTCAAACTCCTCCAGTGACACTCACTGCTCCATCATCGGAACAAACTTTTGAAATCCAACAAAATCCTCAATCAATCCAACCCTCAAACGGATTTTTTAATTATCAACCAGCATCAGAACAAACTTTTGAAATCCAACAAAAGCAACCCTCAAACGGATTTCTTAATTATCAATTTGAAATCCAACAAATCCTCAATTAATCAACCCTCAAACGATTTCAATTATCAACCAGCACAGAACAGACTTTTGAAATCCAACAAAATCCTCAATCAATCCAACCCTCAAACGGATTTCTTAATTATCAACCAGCATCAGAACAGACTTTTGAAATCCAACAAAATCCTCAATCAATCCAACCCTCAAACGGATTTCTTAATTATCAACCAGCATCAGAACAACAACAAAATCCTCAATCAATCCAACCCTCCAACGGATTTTTTAATTATCAACCAGCATCAGAACAGACTTTTGAAATCCAACAAAATCCTCAATCAAACCAACCCTCAAACGGATTTCTTAATTATCAACCAGCATCAGAACAAACTTTTGAAATCACACAAAATGTGCAACCATCGCTAGATTCACAACAACCACCTCCATCTCTTCAAGAAGTTTCTCAGGTGGTCCCAGCTTTCTTGTCCTCTGAAAGCGGACCTTCACCTTCTAATGATATCTCATCGGCTCTTGATACCGTTATATCTGTTTCGTCTTCTGAGCCTTTACTGGTTCCGAAACCATTGCCAGCCTATGAATCTATAGAAATCTCTGAGCAACCTTCAGCCTATGAACCAACGGTACTGTCTCAACCTGCCCCGACTTATGCTGAATCTGCTCTAGCTCCAACAATTGATGTCACAACTAATCTTGCTCAAGTGTCTTATATTCCACCTGAATCAGCTCAGACGTCTTCATCTGTGTCAGTTGAACTTTTTTCTGACAATTCTATTCCAATTGTTTACCATATGGAAAGTTCGTCATTAGTTGGTCAAGAAACTGACGCTGGCCAATATGCAGTAGCTCCAGCTCCAACTCCAACTGGGTGGCCAGCTTCCCTCACAGTTGAGCACAATACTATTGCTGCATCACAGGAAATTGTTGCCGTAGAAGAAGAAGAAGAGGCGGAAGACGACATTCCTCCATTTGACGTTGAACAGTATTTGGCTCAAGCGGCATTGTTGCTAAATCCTAACAAACCAATCGTAGATTCATCTATGCTACAACAGCAAGCTGCTAAACCACCCCAATCTGTCTCCAATAATGAGGTTACACAAACTACTCCGGTTTTGGTTCAACCAGCGTCATTTACTCCACAGCAAATTTTGACAGATATAGGTGATTCTCTGATGACTCAATCAAACATAATTACAAACAATATTGTGGGAATGTTGCAACCAAATCAATACCAAAATTACCAAGTGCCAAGTCAAGCACCGGAAGTTGTGGGCCACACAAACGATGCGTCAACTCCATCACTTCTTCTTGACATTGCCACTGGGACAATGATTGAGCCAGAGGCGGAATCTTTACATGCAGAACTCCAATCTCTTTCTGTGGTGCAGGAAGGAACTCAAACAGACTTTGCCCATGACACAACCAGCGAGTCCATTGATCCATCACGATTAGAAGTTTCTGGGACACATTCAAATTTAGTAGTACCACCTCAGTTCAATGACATTCTAAATCAACATTACAATCCTACAGTTGATGTGCCAAGTACTTTAGGAGTCTCAGATAATAATAATAATATCAATCCTTCCTCTGATCTACTAATCTATGGCCATCATTCAACGAACCCAGTTTCCAACGATTTACACGCTCTTGGGCAAGAGAACTATGATTATGGGCTGAATCTGCAAGCATCGCCTGTGCTTGCAGTTCCACAGGAATCGCATTCTGAAGCTGCTTTGCTTTCTCTCGTTGGCCCATTGCCAGAATTTCCGAAAAAAGCAAAAGAACCCAAAACAGAATCCAATGAGAAGCGTACCATTTCCAAGCCTGCATCTATCATAGGTCGACCTTCTTTGGCAGGGATTGCTCCCGTCTATACTTACTCTGGGGGCAAGCTAAATATGGGGGATGACCTCACATATGTTCACGGAAACGTTGCCACTCTCGCTTCAAAAAGTCCAAGTTTTAATGCTTCACAACTTCCTCTTAATGACAAAGGAAAGCCTCTTTCACCCAACTCTATGCTGGCAGTGTTGACCAATACGGTTTACAACTCTTATCTAAATGGAGATAAGAAGCCAACCATCTATAATGTTCCCAGCTTGGCATCTTTTGTCATGTCGCAACAGCATCCTTCTCAAACCCAATCCAACAAGCCTCAATCTTCTCAAACTCAATCCAACAAGCCTAGTAACCTCAATAACAGCTTGAGCAGCAGTGCTTCGACTACTAATACTACTAGCTCCAACCCTAACAATATGAACAATACTCAAGTGTATCAACATTATTACTTCCCGGAAGGTAAGTAAACGTTATTTCAGAGTTTATTCTTATATTTCTATAAAAGCTGATATACCGCATCTAACTTTGTTTTGTTTGTTTGTTCCACAGAATCTGTGCGAAATGCGACCATTGCAATTTCAAATGGGAACCTGAAACCTCCAGTTGGACCAATTTACCTTCCACTAGAAGAGTCCCTTGTTCCTAAACTCCAGTCGGAAGTACACATTTTGTTGGACTCTCCCAACACAAGTTACGACACAGAGCCAATGAAGCTACTTGAAGACCAACGTGAAGCTAAAAGTCAGATGAATTTAAACTTAGTTAAAAGAACCACCACTTCGGAGCAGTCGCAAGAAGAGGAAATATCAGAACCAGAAGGTGAAGATTTTGAAAAGGTAACTAACACTGAGCCTGGATCAGAAAATCTACCAACAGCAGCAGAAACTATTCAATTCGAAAATGAAGTTCTACCTGCCATTGAGAGTGTCAACCCGGAAGTACAGAACGAAATTGAAGAGCATCCTCTAACCAATAAAAATTTGCCACCACCCGAGGAAGAACGTGAAATCGTCTTAGAAAATGTGCCTAACCCATCAGTAGACAATAACAAAATATTTACAGAAAACCTGGAAACAGTGGCCGAAACAGTTCAAGAAGAATCTCCATCAAAAGAAGAAATCGAGAAGGCTAAAAACCCTCAAAACCCACATTCGGAAGCCAGCTCTCCTCCAAAAGAAACTAGTGCTCCTCCCAAAGAAACTCGACCACCCCCACCAAGAGAAAGTCCTCCTGCATCTAACGGTCCAATGTTACCCCCTGCACCACCACCAATAGATTTGCCCTCCTTGCCAAGTCCCATTGGTATCCCTTCCCTTGCTGCCTTTGCCATTCCAGAACCTCCAACACTAGTTGTTGCCCCAGCTCCACCCGTACCGGTGGCGTACCAGACATGGCAGATGCTGTACACCTACCACCCATGCCACAATCCTCAAAAGTTCAAAAGCCACAAGATGATAGAAATCCTAGTAGCAACAAGCACATTAGTAAAGGTTCTCCAGGAAGCGGAGGAAGGCCTAACACCCCAAATAGAAGACCCCAGCCCCAATCTAAACCAAGTCCAGGTGCCCCTGAGCTCCCAAAACCAGCACCTCCCCCAGCACAACCACAACAGCAAGCCTCATCACAACACAACAGCAACCTCAGTCATCACAACAGCAGCCTCAGCCATCACAATATCAACCTCAGCAATATGAGCCAGAAATTCAAAATATGGTTGAAAATGATTATTCTCCTGTTGCTCAACAAGCGACTCCCGACTACGATAATTTAGAAGATGCTCAAGACGAACCTTCACATACTGGCACGATTGAAGAAGTGAAACTGGAAGTTACAGTCTCCCACACAGAGAAGACAATTCCAGAACGGCAAAAACCAAAACAACCTGTGAGTCCAGTTGCTCCACTTCCTTTTGTCCCTGCAAAAACAACGGAAGACTGTCCATGCAGAGATAGCAGCAAAAACAACAATCCCAGCAACATAGGAAATTCATATAATCCTGGAAAGTATAACCCCGAAACCAACTCCTTTAATGGCCCAGTGGATTATGGCATCCAAGAAGATAACGCCACTGCACCCCGACCTGCCAGACCTTACAAACCAAAGCGTCCAGGACGTCCGTCATATAGCAACAAGCGACCCAAGCCGAAACCAATGGACAAAGATTTGGAACGGCTGATTGAAAAGCAGGCTGACAATGGAGATGTAGCCCTAGATCTCACTTTACTTGAAGATGATAGTGAGCCGTACAAAATTAACATTTTCGGATGGGAAATTCCTATTCCTAGCTGGTCCAGATTTACTGAACTTTTCATTAGCTTGTTTGGCAATAATTTCCGGACCAACTCTGGCGAATTCACTTGTGACGAAAATGTAGATAGAATCATTGCACTTCGAAGTGAGCTGGATGTGGACTACCTTTGTGGAGGTGGTGATGATAACGGAAGGGGCGATGTGAGATCACTGGACTCCAACATTTGCAACATGTTTTGCTCATCCAATGGGTTTGCGAGTGGAATTTGCATACCGCAAAAGTCATGTTTATGCTACATTAGCGAGGATAAAAATTTTGGTGAGTGCCTGTATTAGGTGATATTATGTAGGTTGTGGATATTATAACCTTTTATGAGTTTTTAAAAATTATTGAATTGAATTTGTTTTGCAGCAATCAAACTTGATCGGTTGGACCACTACAACAACACAGTAACAACGGTGGAGGAGAAAGCGCCTGCTTCGGAGGATGTCGCAGAAAGTGGATGTCAAAACTGTCGCTGTTTGAAATCTTGCCAGAGCAATGGCAAGTACATTGGGTACTGCAGTAAATCCTGTCATTGTGGTGTGCCATGGTACAATGAGCAGGGAAGGACTGCTTGGACATAGGCTTTATTTAGGATATTATTTATTTATTTATTTATCAATGAAGTGTGAATGAGATTTTATGATATTCTCGGAACTATCATCTATTATTTATTTATTTATTTATGGAGTATGGATGAGATTTTATGATATGCTCGGATCTATCATCTATTATTTATTTATTTATAGAAGTGTTAATTAATTTATTTTTAACTGCAGTAATTTAATGATGGGTTAATAAAGTAAAACAAGTAACTAGAAATTTCTTTGTTATTTAGCTCATCTTTGAACATCTACGAATGCATCTAAAATTAAACAACTCAGATACAGATCCGAAACACGATACCAATTTGTAAGGAAATGTCATATAAAATTATTCCACCTCAACCATCAATGCTCATGAAATTCCAGATACCTAAATAAAATTTTATTGGATTAATAACTTACTATGATGCAGTTATGGATTATTATGTTTGTGTCATCTGCATTTAATATTTAACCTGATTTATTTTCTGGTTGAAAGTAAAAATGAAAGTAAAAAGGCTTTATAGAAGCAGTAAGCCTGTTCTTAAACTATTTGATCACGTGTTAGACACCACACTTTGGTTTGAATTAGACAAAGGAAAGTCTTCTTCACCTGACCTAAATATTTCGTAGCAAACGGTAATTAAAATCTTCCATTATTGGTTCTTATTTCACCTGATGCATCATGAATGATATTTATAGATGTACCCTTTGATTCCTGTATAGAGACTGAAAAAGCCAAGAAATCAGATATAACATGCACAATGCATTATCGTTTCGTTTCTCAAGTATATTTTCCCAAATATAAGGCGTAGACAAAGACTAAGGTTGCGTGCATCTCATTGTTGAAGGAACATACACTATGGGCGGAAGCTATTGTTGCATTACATTATGGCTTTACTTTCGATTGCTTACACGGGGTTGAAATGGGAACACATAAGGGGTTCCCTTCTACGGCTTATGCAATGTGCCCTATTTTTGATTGGTATCCTATCCTCTGGCCACAGTGAACCTGAGCAAAAATTACGGGATTTTAACCTACATCTGGACTGTTCCATTTGACAAGAATTAATTTTAAGAATTTGTCCCAGTTTACCATTTTTGAAGGGTCGGACGATCCAATAAAACGTGTTAGCATGTCAGGTAAGAACTGACACTCTGACTTCGTCTTCAGTAGAATCGTCAGTTCTCTGCCAGTGCTCCTCCGCACTACAGCTTAATAATCGAAGTGTTCTGAAGACTGTTTGACTTAAAGATATTTACCATGCCTTATTTATTTTGTGCAACATTGTTGTCAGCCGTGCTCTTAGGAGGTGAGCTCAAAGTTTCTGAATTAGACCCAGCACCTTTTGAAAACTTCAATCGGAAATTTAAAGTTAAACTCGTCTGTCCAATAAATTATTGCGTATATCCTTGCTCAAAAATTGTTTCTTTTGTTTAACAGCACATGGCTACCCAGCGGAACCTGCCGAAGACCAGGTACCACAAGTGGTGTCGGGTCTAAAACAGACCAAGCAATCTCTCTTCGGCTCTGCAATTGATGTGAACCTTAACCATAATGGAACATTGATCCCAGTTCCATCCTTTATCAACTTCAACACGAGCATTGATGATACTATAGGGGGAACTGCAAGTTTTGTCCTCCCTCTTGTTCCGTTTCCCTTTGGACTGATTTTTCCTCGATATCCCCCACTTAACCTTTCTCTCGGATTTACCGCTGGGAAAAACATGTCCATTGGTTTGAATGCTGCTGCTGGAGGTTTGTAACTTGAGAATATTATAAATTCGTGTGTAGTTTTTGAATTTACTCGACATTTTATACTAAATTTCATGTTCTTTGTTCTACAGAAAATGCTACCAATTGGAACGGCCCTGCCCCTGGTTGGAACAGCCCAGCCCCTGGATGGAGCACCCCAGCTCCTGGTTGGAACAGTCCATCTCCGGGCTCCTGGTTGGAACAGCCATCTCCAGCTGGAGCACCCAGCTCCAGCCCCAGCCCTGGATGGAGCACCCCAGCTCCAGCCCCAACCGGATGGAGTAGCCCAGCACCGTCTCCAGCTCCAGCCCCAATTGGATGGAGTAGCCCAGCACCTTCTCCAGCTCAAGTGGATGGAGTAGCCCAGCACCTTCTCCAGCTCCTGCACCAAGTGGATGGAGTAGCCCAGCACCGTCTCCTGCTCCAATCCCAAGCCCGGGATGGTCTGCGCCCGTAGTAGTACCAGCACCAGCTGGAAGTGGTTGGAAGAAGGCTGGACCAATTAATCTAGCAAACAATAAGCCTAATGTTATGGCAAAACCCACAGCTTCTTCACTTGCTGATGCTATTGCAACTGTGAACAATGCCGTCAATCCTGATGCACAACTCGGAAGTGTTGTTATGGTCGAGAATGCAGTCAACTCACAAGCTGCAGCATTAGAACATAATGCTGCTGTGGAAGGATCTCACCAAGAACAAGCGGAAATTACCAATGTCCTTACTGCCATGCATGAATCGGAAACATCCCCTGCTGCATCATTAGTCGTCCCAGAAGCAGAGGCACCTGAGGTGGTGATTCCAGCTGCCCCTGAAATGCCTCAAGACCTCAGCAGTAAGTTTTATCTACTAACATCGAACTTGATGATAATGTGCATTTTATCTTTGCTCAACAATTCAGTTGCATTAAAATACAATATTGTATTTTTCAGAGAGCCCAGCCAAATCCAGAAGACATGCTGGTGTGGAACGTCCTGCAGCTCTTAGAATCGAGGACTTTGAAGACGTAGAAGTTTCCCCTGAAATGGTAACGCAGCTAACGAGTCTCTTGTGGCAAGAAAATTTACTTGTAAATATACCAGTAACAAGAAATTAATGAATTTTATTAAAATTCTCAGATCGCCCCAGGATCTCCAACTTCAATTGAAGACATGGTTCAAGAAGCTTCCAAAGAAGAAATGATTCTCCTCGCCATGGAACAAGTTCACCAAATTGTTCCAGGAATGCATCTAACTGTCGCTCGACCAGCCCCAATTACTCCAGGTTTCATTAATCAAAAACCCAT
This sequence comes from Orchesella cincta, assembly GCA_001718145.1. Taxonomy (NCBI): domain Eukaryota; kingdom Metazoa; phylum Arthropoda; class Collembola; order Entomobryomorpha; family Orchesellidae; genus Orchesella; species Orchesella cincta. The sequence goes on from LJIJ01001092.1 coordinate 33,439, forward strand.
TTCTTACCAGCCCTCCAAACCAGTAACCGTGGAAGACGAGGATTCTGAAGACAATGTGAGACACTCAGAAACTCCTGACTTTTCTCTTGTTGGAGAAAACGGTGTCATCCCCAAAGCCCCTGTTCCAAAACCAAATAGCGACCTGAGTGGTAAAAACAAGCCCCGACCTTATGGAATGGATCCAGCCAAAAACAAAGGCAGGCCTACATTGGAGGGTGGACTGAAGGAAAAGGAGCCGCAACTTCCGTTCGGTCTTCCACATTACTCTTCCGACTATATTCACAAAGAGCAAATGGAAGGTGCTAATCCCACCGTCCTTGGATGGCAGCTACCCACCATCAAATGGCCATCTTTCACCAATCTTTTCCAAAACATTTTGGGAAATAATCGTCACAAGGGTAAATCTGATCAGGTTGATGCTGCTTTTGTCCTTCCTAATGCTCAACCCTGCGTGGATGATGAAGATGAAAAGGATGTTCGATCCAAAGTCATTCAAGGAGGTCAATTGTGCAACGGCGGAGCAGTTGCAAGTAACTGTGATGAACAGTGTAAGAAGTCTGGATTCGCATCTGGAACTTGTTTGGGACCCCACCCTACTCCAGGATGTTTGTGTACTCCACCTCGTCACAAAGAATATGGTACTGATTCATTAATATTCCTTTCCGTTACTTCTTAAAAGTTGAATTTCGAGTTGATTTTAACTGATGCTGTTGTTTTGATCTTGTGATTAGGTCTCATGCTCACTCCTTTGACTAACAAGAGTAGTAAAGATGAAGATCTCCAAACCAGCGATACCGCTCCATGCAAGAAATGCGGATGTATTGAAGCTTGTCAGAAGAGTGGTTCTTACCACGGATATTGTGTCTCTGACAGATGCCACTGTGCCGTTCCATGGTATAGAAAAGTAGAAGAGTAAATTTGATTATAAAAAGTTATACATTTAGGAAGATGATGATGGTGGTGACTAGAATCCTTCAAAACTGATGAATATTTATTGTATTTATTTTTGTACTTTTGACATGCTAAAGTATGTTTGATGTGTGCTTAACTTATTTATGCTCATGTTTACTTATTTATTTTTTATTTATTGGGAGGATTTTGTTGAAGGTTGAAGGTGGGATAGAAATGATGAATAAAAACTGAGAATTTCAAAATGTAAGTCGTTAGTATTATCTTTTTAGTGCTGTTGCTGCTGCTGTCGTCCACTTTCATTATAAAATTCCGGGCTTAAGATCAAGAATGGTCAGCCAAGCACAGCAAAGATGTAACAATCCATTCACGAAAGTCAAACACTGTAAATTGACAATTGGTTGAAGATAACTTAGGTCACAAATTGTTAGCCTTGCAAACATAAAATTATGAAATGATGTTTAAGATAAAGTAAATTACTCCAGTTGTGATTTTTTCTTCAAAATATGTCTGTTCTGGTGACTGAGAAATAAGGTTAATTTTCTTATCTTCGCTCACCGTGGCCACAAGCACCCTCGCAATGTTTCTGACCTTGGAGGTGTAATCTGGAGACGGTAAATTATTTATAAGGATAGCTGACCTTATATACAATGTCCCTGCAACCATCAAGGCTCCTGCCATAACACATAGGAATGCTACGTACTTTAGAAAAATCCAGTTTTATCATACATCAGACTGTATTCAAGTTAAATTTAATGAAGCTCTTATAGCTTTTACGCACAAACTAAAATTATTCCCTTACACAGACAGCAGTAGTCTTGCTTCCTCCGATAAAAAATATCTCACAAAGATACACCAGTAGAGAAATTGCAAAACAGGTAACCACCATGATTAGAAATGCAGTTTCTAGAGAAATGTCTGGACAAGAAATCTCCTTCCCCATCATCCATACTTTCTCTGATTCCTCACAAAGCTTGTATTCTTCCTTATTAACCCATGACGAATGAAAGTGACTCATAAAACCGTATGCGATACAGGCAGCACCGATAAGCTATCAAATTCCCAATTAACTGCTTCTTAAAGTATACTTCAGGTATGAAATAAATAGTATAGTATTGTTCAGACTAACCAATGTCGTGAGATGCAAAAGCCCAAAAGATTTAATCAAAAAGAGACAACTGCAGCCACAAGTACAAAGCATCGTTCCAGATAGTAACAGAAAATTTACAAAATTACATATTTTCTAATTTATTAATAATTATTCGTTTAACAATAATTAACAATACATGCGAATTAATTCCACCATAATACAAACTTAAGTAGACTCCTCAAAATACCAAATGAGCTGACCTAATCTGGAACAGATTAGATCAGGTTTCCTTAGCAGGATAGACCCCTTTAGTCCAGGCGGTATTGGTGCTGGTGCTGACTATGATTTATACATTCTAATTCTAATGCAAGTGTTAGTACAAGTAAGTATATTGTAATACTCTTATCGTCTATTACATTTAATTTGATTGTTTGTCAAATTTGTCTTTCAAGGCAAATGAATAACAAAAAAAACTAACATGATAATTTAAAGTAACTTATCTCTGGTCCTGATTCAGGACAGGAAATATGTGTGATCATGATAATTGGACAATAGTTATCTACTTATATCTACTTTACATGCAATTACTTGGCTATATATACAGTAGTACATTATAAAAATAAAATTATTGGATTGGTTCGCACTCGATTTAATAGTGTACAACCATAAAAATGCACTTTCTAATCCACCATTTCAATCTTGACTTTTGATAAGTCAATACGGTCTGATTCAGATGCACTCCTAGTAGTAGAATCTTGAATGAAGCTACCTGTAACACTACCGAAATCGGAGGAAGATTCAGTTTTAAATTGTGTCTTGTTGAAGTTGGAATATTCAAGAAGCTCATTAGCATCCTGTTCCATGAAACTGGATTCTGGAGTACGGAAGTATCCAGCATCATTACGCCAACCAAATCCTGAGTGGCTAGTAGAATTGTACGGTCCAGAATTCATAGATGGTTTTGTTTCCGTTTCTAACTTGGAAAAATTAAAGTTGATCGACTGTGCAGTTGGTGTAGGGTTGCATATTGCAAACGGTGTAGGCATTGTTTGCTGTTCTTCGATTTCAGAAGCGGAATCAGTATCTTCACCTAAGTCTTTGGTGGTTCTATCTACATAAACGGAGATATAACATTTCTGTTTTCTGGACCGAGGTGATTTACGAATCTTAGAAATGGCAGCAGTTGGTTGTTCCTTGTTTGCAGCAATTCTGTCAATTGGAAGCACATCTCTGCTTTTGCAATCTTTGCGATGCAACTGGATATCCAGGTAAGTTTTGAACGATAAACTGCAATTATGACATCTATATGGGTTGGCTTTTGGGTGCTTATTCTTGATATGTTTAATCATATTTCCACCATGCGCAAATTTGCAATCACACTTATCGACATGACAGGCAAATGGACGGGCTCCAGTGTGTACACGCTCATGACTCGTTACTTGATGCTGCGTCGGAAAAGTCCGTTCACAATATCTGCAAGGAATTTCTCTTCTTTGTTTTCTGTTCTTTGGAACCAGTGACTGAGCAATAGGGTTAAGATTGTGGCTTTCCTCAACAGAAATAGAATCTTCAGTCCCATTCAAAATAACAGCAGACTTCTCTGTTTTACTGGTGCAACCTTTAGAATGAAGCTCCAAAGAATGGTGGTCACCAAACGTTTTACAGCAATAGGAACACATATAATACTCAGATGAGACATTATTAGTTTGTCCATCCGCAGGGAAGATAACGGCCTGCTCATTCTGCGTTCCGGGGTACAACGACATAGGATTACAGCTGAAGTCTGAATTAGGAAGCACCATCATCCCATTAGAATTTGATCCATCTAAAACAGTAGCATAAAACATTCAAGTTCAAAGTGTGACAAGTTCTATTCATGCCATAAATCTATTATACATGCATCCCTTTACCTCCAGCGAAAGGGCCGGCAACAAAATTATCATTGTTGATCCTGGGCATCGAATTGCTTCCCTGATCTGAATTGGTGTAGTACCCGTACATACTCGAACATGCTTGTTCATTAAGTAGAACATTAATTGGTGAGACCTCGACCTGCTCCAAAGTTGCGCTCTTTCCAGCATTAAAATCATTAGTGCTAGTTCTGGTGTTTTTTTCGAGTCCAGTTAGCACCTTGGGTGTTTCCAAATTGGCCATATCATGATCATTTTCTAGCACCCGCTGCTCATCATAAGGCGGCCCTGAATATTCTTTAGATGCTATATCAGCGAGTCGGTTGAGTGCAAAGGTGGCTGAAACGATATAAATTTTCAAATTCTATATAAGCCACACCAGCCATAACTATCCTACGACAACTTATTGTTTCGATTTTGCATCTTACTTTCCCCAACAATTGGTTCCATTTCTTCATCCGACATTAATTTCGAGTCCGATGAAGGTGACAGTTCTTCTGAAGACCCATTCGCAAACGAAAATCCTGAATCATTAGAAGAGCGACTGTAGTCCCGATCGATATCCACTCCATTATTTTCTGCAGGAGAGTTCATTGGAATATCTGGGGCTGGAACTCCGGCTAGATTTTATGGAACAAGTTTAAGCAATTAAGAAACCAAACCTAGCCAAAATTAAACCTTAACCCAAACATACGCACAATCGGCGCAATGCAAGTCTCACCTTTTAAGTAGTTGATAAAGTCCGTCATCATAGCTCGAGTGTTTTTGTTGTCTTTCGCAATCTGTTGAAGAACTCCGTCCTGATACTGCACGAGTTTGTAAATCTTTCCAACAACATTAGCCAAATCGCTATAACTGTTTACGTGATCCTTTTCTGTTCCATTCCAAACTGGGGCCTTCTGATTCATTCCCATAGTTGACAGTGTCACCTTTCGAATTTTGCACTGAAAAATTCAGATTAGCCATCATCAGTGGTTGAAGGTCAAAAACGATTTCATGAAGAACAACTAATTAAATGACTAAACTAATTGTGACTTTGTAAATTTGTCAATTTTCCTTACAAAATTCCAAGTTAAGTATACACGTATTATATGTTATCACCTAAAAAATACTTCCCGAACTCGAAATCTTGACTATACTGACCAGTTTAGCTATTCGTTTTTATTCAGTTTCAGTACACAACACGACAATTCAAACTAATCGGACAATTAATGTTGACTAAATTGCACAATGTCCGTCTACCTACTATACTGTCGAGTAAATTCTGAGGACATAACGGCCAAAATGTGTACATCTATCGTACCAAAATATTATTTCCTTTTCAGATCGTGTGAAACGAAAATGCAGTCCAATTTTGTGCAGCTTCTGTATAGTGGAAGACCTCCACGACGATTTCTGAGCGATGCTTTTAGACACAGCGCAATGTTTTTAATTTACGTTACCAAACACAGCCTGTGTTGTCAAACATATGCAAATAATCATGAATCGAATGTGTAAACGAACAAGTTTGTAAACTGAATGAATGAATTTTCGCAAACTGAAATAACTTGGCGGATGGAGTTGAGTCATATTTTTTAAAGTAGGCGAATACGGCTTTGATTTTCATGTAATTTTCTATTTCAGTAACATGACTATCAATTAGCACTAATACTACATAATGATAATGTTAATATAATAGTGCATATAAAAATCAAATTATATTTTGAAAAATGAGTTGAAGATTCAACATCTTGCAACATCAATCATTGCATGTAGCCAATATGCTCTTTCATCTCATTCAAAAAACTTTGATGTCCTATGCTCTTCTGCAAACTTAGATCCAAGCCGCTCATCAAGCAGTTCCAATTCAAGGCAATCCCTCACATCCTTTTCTTTCTGGGGTGATATCTGCTTCATTTCCTGTAGCTTTTCGTTGATTTGGCTAATGATGCAGGCTCGGTACTGCTTTCCCTTTTTCAATTGATCCATGGAAAGCAGAAACTGCATGCGATCTTGGACTTCATCGATCACTGTTGAAGATACAAACTGTTAGTCAAGCTTAATTTTGAAGAGATGCATTCATAATCATTCAAATATCCTTATCATAGTCCTTTGGGGCAGCAGGGAAACAATGGATTTTATAACCGGCTCTACCAATGGAAAAAATACTTACATTCCTCGAATCTCTCTTGTTTGAGATCATTCATAGTTTTCTTTGGTTTCTGCTTCACATCCTTTGAAGCTGTTCTTACTGGCTCCACAGGCGGATCTTTTCCAAAAGCCATTTTGTGGGCTAACCGGTCCTTCTCAGCTTCTTTGTTCACTAATTATTATAACATTTAGCATTTAAAAAGGAATGACATTTCATATTGCCCCAAATAAGTTAATCACAGGAATTACATGGTATGTATGTTTTAGGTGGAGGTAACCGCTCTAAATCCCCAGATGCCTTTATCGATTCCAGAGTCCTTCGTGCTGGAGCACTCTGACCTCTTCGAATCTATTCAAACGTAAATGAAACTTTATCCATTAACAAGTTCTGGATTAAGATATGAATCATTTAAGAATTACATAGCTGTGAAACAACGTCGGTGGTCGGTAAGAGTCTTCCAGATTTAATAGTTCCATTCCCAACCGTCTTGCTTTGTTCTTGTGGCGCTGTTGCATGTACGCTTGACGCCAACGGGATGCCATCATTTGTTCCGGATGCTCAGGTAAAGATTTGCCACTTCGAAGAATTGTGTCGAATACATGCTTTTGTGTGAAAGTTAGTCTACTTTCTCTCATGAGATCTACATTACATAACATTCCAAATATATGCTTTTGCTCGTAAGCTTCCGCTTCATGAAGGTATACTGTATTTACTATAATATCATTAGTAACAGTTGGTTTACTTTTCACCACCGCTTCTGTTTGAGGGCTGTACTGAACTTTTGGCACAGAAAACACGGATGTTGTAGGTCCATCTTTCGGAGCTCCTTTTGTTAGTGGCATAAAATAACGCATTCCATACGTTGGAATACTCATTATGCCTTTGTACTTCTTCGCTTTTCAATTCTCTAATCAGGCCACAGGTTCAATTTAGCTGGATATTTTGTACCTCAGTAGAAGTGTTCGGAAAATTTTTGTGCTTAAGTAAAAACTCTTAAATACAGGACTGGACTGAAAACTGGAAGTTTGTTGTTAATAATAACATGCGTTTTGACTTGATTTATGACACTTGTATATACTGAGCAGCACATAGATATGCGATTTATGCTTGTGAGATGCAGGTGTTGAGAGTGAAGTGAGAACACTTTTAGTCAGTTTAGAATTTTATTTTTCATACTTTCACATTATCGATTAAACAGTTGCATGAAATCTGAGAACAGTCAAAGAATCACTTTCCGAAAGGCAAACATGTTGCTTTGGTATATATTATGCATTTATTGTTACAAACCAATTCAGAAGCAGGCAAGGCATGACACTGTAACTGTATATAAGCATATATCGGAAAAATAGTACAATATACAGTAAAGTACATACGATGCGACTGACTAGGACTAGTGTGATGAAGTGAAAGCGAGATACAAAAATATCGAATAAACTTCTAATACTGCATCATATTATTGAATATTAATATTGATTATTATCTTTTGAGGACAGTGGTGTTTCCTGACTTAAAAATTAGATCAGTTCTTGAGTCTCTATCCCAAATATACACTGCTCCATCAGGGATATTGTCTTCTCTCACTTTGACTTCACCATCTTTCCCAATGAAAGGTTCAACAGAAGGTCCACCCGTTCTGAAGTAGTACACACGATGGAAGGGAATATCACCACCTGGTTCAAATTCATCAAGGGACAATTCACACATTCCAAGGAATCTATCTTTGTATCCAACATAAATCGATGATACGTCTAATGATTCCTCAGGAGTTTTTGCAGACTTAATTGTGATGGATGAAGAGTCCCATTTAAGTCTATCGTATACGTCTTTTGATGTTCGTAGTTTTGGTTTTTTATCGTCTTTACTTGGTAATGGTACTTTGGATTTCCTAGGTCGTACAGGGTGCTCTTTTTTTATATCTTCAGGATTTGTGAGTAAATTACTGTCTTCATCGCTTTCAGTCTCAGGATTTAGTAAAGATTCGCAGCATACACAAGGCCTACACTCAATTCTTTGTGGTAATTAACTGATTATGTGCAGGTATTATTAAAATTATGTTTGAAGGTGCGTCAGTAATGTAGCCTTATGTTAGTTCACGTAAGAGTGACTATGCTCAGGTGACAAAGGTTTGATGTAGAATGATTGAATGTTGTTCAGTTTCAAGGTTTTATATGCCAACTATGGCTTTAAGTGGAAATACGTTGATCTTTCAGGTAACTATACATTGAAACGACACTAAAAACGTCGAGAAAACGTAATACCATGCTGCATATAGTATATCAAAGATAGGAAAGGGAAACGTCACGAATGACATCATAGAAAACACATTATTGCATACAGTGCTGATGAATTACGGGAGCAAAACATGAAACTTGTTCAATGTTGAATGTATGCAAAAATGCAAAAACTCTGATAGCATACTGCCGTATGCGTTTGCAAGTGCCATGTTTACAATTGCACAATTCAAATGCATGTAGCATTCTGCTGAAGTAAATTGTTACTGAGGGCAGTTTACATGTGTTTTAAATAAGTCAATTTGTCGAACGTACAATGATTGGTTTTACATGAGTCCATGCATGAGTCATATTGTGATCCCAATATCTTTATGCAAATTTCAATAACCTACTTTAATGGTAGGTGCCTTTTCGACAACAGTGAATAACGGAAGAGTTTCAAAGAATTTCAAGGTTTTCACATGCTAAGAATGAAAAACCTGATCATGACATGCATGCGTTTGAGTTGCAACTTGCAAGCACATTTATTTTGCATCGATAACTGGACATTCATGAGCATTTTTTATCCAGTTTCCTTTCCAAAGTGCATTTGCACTTTTGTCATGCATTGGAGCTCCCACAAAGTCTGTGCCAACTGTACGATTTGTTGCTCAACGACTTGAATTTTGTCATTTACGCCAGTACATACACTTTGTGCTTGTGAATTATTTTGGAGAATTGTGTTTCGCATATCCGCAATGTCTTCGAATATTCGATTGATCAAGCCCTGAATTTGGTTGTAAGCGTTAACGGTTTGCTTTTCACAGTTCTCTACTTTAGCAGTCAGTCCTTCAACCTTTATAGATGATCGATTTAACACAAATTAAAAATGTTGAATGTAGAGATGATGAAATTCATGCTTCGGTTAATGCTAAATTCAACCTTAGTCTCTACTAGGGCCAAACGCTTTTCGAAATCAGTATTTTCAGCTCTTGAACTGAGGCCAGGTTCACTCTGTTGACTAGCTCGTTTCCCCTGTACCTGTACCCCTGCTAAAGCATCTCCCATCATCAGGGTGGCACTTGTGGAATCATCCGGAGTTCCAAACGCTGAGCCAAACTGGGCTGCCTTGGTAGTTTTCTTAAATTCCTCTGACTTTTGTTGAAGCCTTATCAGTAAACCATATTATGAGAGAAGTGAATCGAACAACTTCAAAAAAATTTGCTTCATGAAAAAACATATATTCTACAGAAAGAAAGACGTGCCAACCAACTTAGCCGTTGTGCGTGAGACGCTAATTTATCAACATTGGACTCTATTTCTTTTCTTAGGAGTTGTGTATCCTCAATGGATCCATGTCGTGAACAACGATCCACATTTCCATCAAAACTGGCTACCAAATTTTCCATAAAATTCATTTCTTCTAGGAGCTGTTGTCCAATTCGAAGCAAGTTTATCCCAACACTTTTCAGTTGCTCCTTCTCTGTCTCTCCAAATGTTATTTTGTCCAGACAGCCCCGATCCTTACAAATCGGAACTGAATTTTCGGGTTCGAGTTCTTGAGACGACATTTCTGGTTGCGGTTGTTCATCCTGAGGCTCATTTTCTTGATTTTCGGGTTGTGGCTCCTCAGTCTCTGGAAGAGGTAAATGTTTTTCTTCAATTGCCTCTAGAATAGTTTCGGGTAATTCCACTGAAAGCCTGTACGACAGTTCTGAAGCTATAGACTGCCTTTTAATTGGAGCATTTAAGCTATTTACAACATCATCTGGATTTGAGGGCACCTCCTCCTCTGCAATTTCCGTAAGTGGAGGTAGAGTTTCCGATGTGCCATCAGTAGGTACAGGTTCGGCATCCATATTTTGGTTTAAAAAAGTAACTACAAAACAGCGTTACAACAAATTTTGCACATGCACTCTCCCTCAATGAAATTTGGGCATGCAAAAGACGCCTCAAGTTCCATAGCCCCCCTTTTATGATTATCTAAAAAAAATCCTATTCGTACCATTACAATCGCATTGGAAACATGTATAATGGACGGACACATAAATAACTTTTGATTAGCCCTAGCCCGACATACGCCAGGTTTAGCTAGATCAAGAAAATACATCCATTGTCGCTGATTGTCGCTTTTCATAGATTATAAGTTTTATCAAGATTAATCTTTTATTATACAATTAACTCTGATTTTCCTTGGGGTTTCCCAACTTTTTATATAATACTCACAAAAAATAAAACTCAATAGTTAGTTCTCATTTCAGAAAAATTTCAAATAGCAAGATAATTAATGATTGAAAATTGAAATACTTAACCCGAAGCGTTCAAAGGCAAAATACAAAAGGGTTGAATTGAATTAGCACGTATTGATTTTAAAATAGGGCTCTAAAGTTAACTAACAACAGCAAAACCAACACGATCCCTGGGTATAAGCCTAAGTTCTGATCCGTGCTTTAAGAAGACATTTCCTGTTGGGACAAAAAAACATTAAATTTATAGATCAGCATCATCAGTATCGTTATTGTACCAACAGTTTTCAAGATTCATTAGTAATACATTTATACTAACCCGCAGTTTGCTGGGGATTGATTCCAATTCCATCATCAGTAATAATAGCGGATGTTGCTGGTGGCACCTTGAACTCCTCCGCAGCGAATTTGAGTACGGCTGTAAACGGTGTATTTTCAGGTACACTTAGACTGTAAAAGTTTATTCATTAAAATATATTGAACAACATATTTCTCACAAATTTCTTCACAAATATGAATTATTTCAAAGAGCAACTTACACTTTGAATGGTAATTTTGGATCCGAAGTAAGCACTATTTTAAAAGTAACTTTAGACCTGTAATTAAAAGAAGTTCCAAAAAGTTCATAGTTAAAATTTTATTTCGCTAAAAATATCCAAAAGCAAAAAAGACACGATTATTATACACACGGAGGAATCAACAGTTGGCCCAGAATTCACATATGAATTAAAATGTGGTTAAAAAAGTCTTACGCCATAATGAAGAGTAATTTTCAGAACGCCAAACTCGGAGGAAAACTGCCGTTTTCAATTTAATGATCCGAGCCGAGTTTTTTTTGAAAACAGCTGGTTTACGTGGCTTGACAGAAAGGAGCAAGAAGGAATACGATATGAAATGTGAACTTGAAGCAAAGTGAAAGTGTGGCTTTGGCTATCATAACGTGTACAGTAGGATACCTACATAGCAGTATAGACGGTATAAAGGTTATCTACTCCAATGTTGAAATCGCATGCATGTTATATGGTGGTAACTACCTTATGCATATAATACTTAATAGTCCTAACCACATGCAAACTTAACAAAGTATGCTATATTGATATGTCCAAGAAGCAACAACAACGTGGTGTGGTCCACGGATCGTGGTCTTTGTGCGAGTGTGATGCTGAGGGCAATGTAAATCTCAAATCGTAAGAGATAGCTATGATAGCAAGTATAGATGCAGTTGTGTCTAATGCACTACCTTAATTGAAATAATATATTACACGAAAAGGCATTTCACTTATATGTTCGTTAGTTGCATGCAAGCTGCAAGGTTTAATTTTTTTATGAAATGCAAATCAATTTGGTATGCTTCCTTTTAATATTTTTGTTAAATATTCTGGAAATTAGTAGGCACGTGTAATTTTAAGGAAGGTATGGAATCGAAAAGTTTGTTTCTAATTCATGGTGAAAGCATCGGCCAAGTAAGACCTTCAGAGCAAAAGATTGGAATACATGACATCCTTCACTCTGTGGAATATGGTCACTGACGTCACTCCATAAAGCACTGCTAATTTAAATGTCAGCACCTTCAATTTTAAAAAAAAGTTTAGATTTAGACTGTTAGACTATGACCATATTGTTGAGCATTAATGAAATCTCAGAGTACCCCAACAACTATTTTTTCAGCATTCAGTAATTTTCTGGATTCCAAATCTGCTGGATCTTCTGTTGCAGACGCGTCCTCAACTAATTGATCTATTTTAGCAGCGGAATAAATCAACGTACAACCGCTAATCAGAAGCAAGATTGCGTACGTGCTGTGATAAATAGCATCCTATAAAATTTAAATACAAAAATCATATATGACATAATAATTTAAAAAATGAGAATACGTAAAGTCTGATTAGACGATAGAGCATCGAGCATACAACAATCACGAAAACCCTTCTTTCGGCTTCTGATTCTGATTCCGAGCTTGGAAAATACATCATTATAACTAAATTTCCGCTAGATATCAATAGAGCTGTTGTAATGATTACAACAAAAAATATTTCATATCCGATTGAAGGACATTGCAGAGGAGGTGGCCGAAGAGAAGTAGAGTTTTCTTCTAGTGAGCTGTAACAATAATGCGGATAAAGTTTTGTCCACTCAGAGCCAAAGTGTGAATGTAGGCCAATGATGGATACCAAACATCCGAATACCTGCATAAAAAGACAAAGTTTTAAAAAGAAAATTGAAGTAGCATTTTACAATTCGCTAATATTGCTGCGGTTTGTAACTCACCACAGTCGATAGTTTAAGAAATCCTACACCGGAGCAGAGGTTATTTTTTATCATTGTCCCACACATACCTTTCACGCTTGCCGTTCGAAAACAAATTCAGTTAACATTTCAATGAAGTCCCAATGGATATTTAGTATAATGCTTCTTCTTTGACTTTGACATTTATGCCTTTGACTTTAATATTTAACTATATCCGTATCATTGTAATGTTGCTCATATCATGATTCCTATTATTAATGCGCAGACGGTTTGACTGTTTGATAAACCATTTTCCTCCATTTGGAGTAAAGTACGCAAATGGGATTATGATCATGATCAATACCTGAGTACAAGGAAAAGATAACAAAATGGATTTAGTAGATATATGACCAAGGGAATATTAACTTCTTTAGTGACGTTCATTCTGTAAACAAATTGACATAAGACCATGCGATATGTGTATATGGAATGAAAAAGATTTATGGATACGATGCAGATTGTAAATTGTATTTTGCAAACCTTACATTTACAAGTAGTAAAGTATATGTACTTACTCGTAATATGTTTATTTTCAGTTTCAGTATTGTCTGAAGTACATTTATTATATGACTAGAAAAGATTTGTGAAATGATTTAACTTTAAAAAAATTTTTTACAACTAGATTCAAAACTAGAAGAAAGACAATTCGTTTTAGTTTGCGGTTTTATTCCATCAATAGAAATCTAGTCTAGTAGTTGTGCCAATTTGTTTCATTTATAAAATCATTCTTGTAAACTTTTTGACCGTCCGCGTTTTATCAGTAACGCAACTATAATGTAAAACAGTGCCTGCACAAAAGTAAGACCCTGTTGAGTAGTCCAAAAATAAAAATGTTAGTTAACATCTTCACAGTCATTATAGCTAACGACTGGCGACACTCTTACTCTTAAGTATGTAAACAGTTACTTACCGCAGCGTAAATTTTTTGCTTGCTTAAAAATACTTCTGTATCATCAAATTTAATAAACCCAGGGGGGAGTTTAATTGCATCATCGTTAGCTAATGGATGATTATTAATCTGTACAGCCGAAACTAGATATAATACAGCTGCCACAATCAGAAGTAGAGACGCCAGAATGTGATACACAAGGTCCTGTGAAAACGGAAAGCATTCAACTAATCGTGCCTGATAGTGTGGATTGGTATGCGACAGTGAGAGTTAATAAGTTATAAATCTCTACTTACAACAATCCAAAACACTGTTAAATAAGGGTTAACGAGGGAAACTGAGAGTATCGTTCCAATAATAGACAGGATGAAGCACAGAATTATGACAGCAACATAATACCGTTCCATCCCAATACTTGGACATGGCTCCTGGTAGGTGTAGTGAAGAATGTAGATTTCGCAAACTTTATAATACTTGGAATCAGTCCATGCAGATTGGTAATGTGAACGTAAACCAATTATTAGAACTATTAGTCCGATTATCTAAGGGGGAATTAAATGTAATTTTAACGAAATTATAAAAATTTGTACACCCAAATATGTCACATAACCTTACAATGGTTGACAGTTTGCCAAATCCGGGCAGTGAAAGGATATATCCATTACGAAAAGTTGGCATTTTCATGTTTGCTTTCTTTTTCAGTGAATGATATTATTGTAATTAAAATCAGTTTGAAATTTACGGGAAAGTTAAGATACTAAGTATTGAAGTAAAATAGTTGAGGTAAAAATGCATTTTCATTACCGCTGTTTACTGTGATTTCGATAAGGTGTGCAATAAACTGACTGGCTCGATATTAATTTCATGGTTATCATCATATCATATCATATTTGTCAATCAATTATGGAGGTTGCTGAGTGCTGTCCAAACATAGATAGTCCAGTCCAGATGAAGAAAAACAACGTGGTGTGCATTGGAAATAATTTTTGGTAATACAGATGAGAACATAATGAATTTCTGCATGCAGCAAATGTTGAGGCATATTAGTCATCCAACCCGAGATAAGTGACTGTTGTGTACGTCAAAGGATTGGAATGAAAGTCAGCTCGGTTTGTCGTGCCACTTCAATTGGTAAGTAAGGATTGCTTTCTGAAAATCCATGTCTATACTTTTTAGGTGCATGATTACGAAGGATGAGCATAACTTGTTCTGATCTGCATCAATAATATCACAAATTATGTATCTTGCGACAACGCTTTTTCTTTCACCAATAGCTTTTACCCTTTTATTTACTTATTACTTCAAGTTCAGTGTGAGTCATTCAACATGCAATAACAATTGCATAAATTTTTAATTGCCTCATTAAAAACAACCGTAATGTCTTCTCTTATAAAAATGTCCACATGTTCCAGTATCAGAATTTGTGCTACAATAGGTCTGTAAAAAATTACATGAGCATTGGGGGCGTTGACGCTGCACTGCACTTTTATCTTTAGAATGCATCGGAAATCTGTTGCTGAGTTGTAAATGCATAATATAGAAATATAGCTTTTTCATATTGTGTAATGTGCAATTAAAGCATTTTAATCTCCTTCGAAGTTCTTTCTGTACTAATTTATGTTGTGTGCCGCCGTGTCGCACAAGGATTCTGTATTTAAAACTGTATATACCCAAAAAGCCATCTTCTTAAGTATTTCAGATCTCGTCAGCTTATGCTAGCGTAAGTATTAAGTATATTATTTATTCATAATGTATTTGGATAACCTGTGTGTGTGGAATACTAATGACATCTCGGTTCCAGTTCACAATTGGCATACCAAATGGGAATATTGAATTGTAATGCATGGTCTCGTCTAGCGTTGGCTTTTTGTAGCTCGGTTTGTCTCCCAATATGATAATTTTATTATTGTGGTGATGCAAAAATCTTGGATGCATGTACTAGTATGCTAGTATGTAGTAGTGGAAAAATTAGCTCATTAGCACTTCATAGGTAAGTCAGGCCGGAAATGTATGTTCAGGGCTATGAGCATCGGATGAGATCATAAGTTTACTATTCTTTATTTTCAGCATTCGTCATTTTTGCAAAGGATAGATTGACAAAGTTATGCTGTTATTATGTACCTTTAGGTACATGTTAGTTAAACCCATCGCGTTGTAAGAGTATTTTAATTTATTATGTATGCAGTCAGGTGTGTGCCTTTGTGCTTACACAACTATCATGGTAAAGCACAGCTTTACGCTTACCTACTATAATATGTACTTACTTAAACTCGGCATCCGAGCCTCGGATACTGCAACAATTTGTGAATCCAAGTTTGTTTGTCAACTTGATTAAACTTTAGAGAATCTATAGTAAACATGTTTGACACATATGTGCTTCTGATGTAGAAGTTCTATCTGACATGGCAAATGCAGATTGTATTAAATTAAATGAGTGTATAATAAAACCATTTTTATATCAATGTGGGAATAATCTGCAATGTTCTCAAAGTTGTGTCGTATGCAACCGCAATCGCGAATAAATTGACACTCATATCACGAATACAATTACGTGTATATCATTAACGGTTTGATTTACTGCACTTCCTTCGCGATTAATACTAATATTGATGAACATATCGTTAGTTGTGTTTCAGTTACACGGACCTGCATAGTCATATAATGACAGTTACGGCAACTCACATTTCTGAAGAAAGTGAATTTTATACTTTTAACTTATGTTTTACCTACACTGTGAATTTAGTCTACCTAACTCCTACACTTTCATTCTCATTTTCAACTAATTAGCTGGACGATGGCAATGTAGATGATAACAAAGTTATCATTCCGGGGAACAGCTTAAATCGTGCTGCTTGACTGATAAGGCTTAATTACACATAACATAACATACATAGTTGTCCGAAGTCAAAGTGTGTGAATCAAAATGGATGACAACGAGCTCGAGGAAATTCCATTCATAGACCATACCAGCAGAAGTACAAATGCAAATATTTTTGTTACAAAAAGTTCGCCAGAAAGACCACATAAAATGGAAAGTGATTCTTCAAAACAACAGACGAGGTCCAAATTATTTCAAGATGCAGTTTTGCATCCATCCAATGCCCTTTCATTAATAGAAAGCTGTAATTACAACAGCCTTGGAGCCAGTAATGATGAGATTGATGTGCCTGTGACATGCATTACAGTTCCAAATATCGGAGCATCAATAAATTTAAAAACTAATGGCGTTGACCAAGTGACGGGTTCAGATGAATCCGTTGTAATTCAGAGGCGGAACTCCTTCAAATTTCCAATACATGCAGCTGCCGAGAAGGGGAAAGTGAAAGAATTAGAGCGTCGACTAGCAAAGGGCGATCCGTTACATATTGACTTTAAAAAACGAACTCCACTTCATTATGCATGTGGTTTTGGTAAGTATATCATGTATGTTACAAGTGGTAATGGATATGAATCGAAAACATATTGTAAAACTTTTTGCTTTTCTGATCGAAAGCTTACCAAAAGAAAGCGTTGAAAATGGTCGACATAATTCTCAAAAGTCCACAAGCTCAAAACACAGTCATAGATAATACAAGAAAAAAACGACTTGTGGACTATCAAGATGAAAACCAAGAAACAGGTATATAAATAGCATAATGTAAAGCGAGAAAAAAAATGCTTTTCTAATTTCAAAAATTTATAATTGAACTTGATTTTGAAAGCATTGCATATCGCTGCAAGAACGGGTCACCCTGAAGTGGTGGAGAAATTATTGTTTAGTGCAGCAGACGTTAATCTCAAGTAAAAATACTGCTTAAAATATACATATTGTAATATTTGTAATCCTAACTCATGTAGACACTCATGTCATTTCGTCGCAATATACAGGGATCGGAACAAACTGGAGCCATTACAACTTATCTACAGTAAGACACCGACTGCTATGATCCCAGTTTTTAATTCTGCCGTTGAGTGCAAAGTAGGAGACACTCAAGATCAAAATTTGTTACTAAATTTCGACTTTGGGTAAATAAGAAAAGAAAAATAACGTAACTTCACGATTCGGCTCGTTCTCATATGTCATGCCATGATTACAACAAAAATGTTTTAGAAAATGATGTTCTCCATATTATTCCACTGCTAGATCAATTGTTGGCTATCCAGAACCTAACGAGAATACGTCGAGTTTTTTGTTCGAGCTTGAAACTAAATTGTTAGCTTACTGTCTTCAACAAAGTGAACAAAAGAGAGCCGCAATTTTACTTCATCCTGTTGTTCAGACGTTCCTGCACTTTAAATGGAAAAAGATCCGATATCTACTTTGGTTATCAATTTTGTATCATGTAATTTGGCTCCTGCTGTATACGATTTTTACCGTAGACCTGTATTTGATCCAGTGTCCATTACAGATGAATAATGGTAAGAAGACTAAAGCAACACATTTCCATTAAAACTAAAATCTGACCACCAATTAACTTTCATGCTTTGTTTAAAGTAGAAGCTAGTCAAAGCAATAGCTTGTTAAATTCAGAGCACAATTCCAGCACGGCAACTACAAGTCATGTTAATGACAGTGGAGGGATTGATATGATTAGTGAAGAGCATAATCATAACGGTAAAAACACGACGCGTGTAAAATGAAATAAAGTTTCAAATAAAAACTTTATTTGCGTGCGTAATGATAATTATTATTGCACATATTTTCAGGATCAATTTGTGATGTTGGTCACCATTTCCCAGTCTTGAACACGGAACTTATTGTTCTATTTTTTGTGTCCATTTCTGTTGGAATTAAGGAGCTTTATGAAATGTACTCAAGTCCTGAGCTAAAGTATTACTTTTTACAAATGGAAAATGTTGGCCAATGGCTGTTGATCGGTGCTGTATTTATATCTGCGATCCCTGTTTTTTCGAATGCAACGAACTCTGAAATCGAGATTTATGCATGGCAATATCAAGCGTCTGCTGTAAGTGAATAATGGAACCTGCACACATTCCAAATATGCAATAATGAAACTATCAATAAGACCTGATGCTCAATTAATACTGTTGAGGTGTGCAATATGGCATAATCTGCAGGTTTTATTACATAGTGTTTGTTTTGCAGTTCGGCATATTTTTAGCGTGGTCTCTGATTCTCAGTCAAATCGGAAAAATACCAAGATTTCAAATTTACATTGAAATTCTAGTGAAGGTATTCAAATGAAATCAAATTCATCTTTGAAAACTGCAGTAAAGAATTTACAGAGCATTTGAGTCTGATGAATAATTAAGTGACAAACTGGGGTCATCTGATTCATTGATTCACAGGTTCTCAAAAGTTTTGTGATGTTCATGATAACCTTCGCATCACTTCTGATAGCTTTCATGGTGTCTTTTCAAATTCTCATGCCGGAGGTAATTTCACTATTCACAAATATGCAATACATAGTATAATTCAGCAATTATGACATCGACATGACATAATTCCTTATCACATCACCCAATGTTCATAGCAAACTGAATTCAGTAATTTTCCGTGGAGTTTCGTAAAAGTTCTTACGATGATGACTGGTGAACTCAATTATGACGACGTATTTTATGGTGAAGACTCCGATTCGCAAATACCCTTTCCTACCGCTACCAAGCTGCTATTTGCAGCTTTTGTGGCAATCGTTACAATAATACTGTTCAATTTACTTATTGGTCTCACTGTTAGCGATATTCAGGTAAAATTATATACTTTTTATGGATACAATTTTCACCTTTAATATTAAGATTGCCAACATTATATATACGAATCTTGTGAGATTGCAATTAATTTTCTTGTAATTGTAGGGTTTACAGAGTGTAGCCCAATTGAGCAGCTTATCCAGCCAACTGGAGCAAATTTATTTGATGGAGAAATTTGTACTGTCAAAGAAATTTCAGCGATGGTTATCCAGATTTGGAAAGAACCATTGGCTTCGATACTTTCTCGTAACTCAGCAGCATTCAAATGCAGAAACGAAGTATGCAATGCAGCGGTTTCAATTTTTAAAAAATTACAATTTAGAAATGGTGGCATGATATAATACACAATTTAACGCCTATTTATGACTTATTCTTTAAAGCATGGGAATCGACATTCATATTACAAGAATTCCAAGAGATCTGCAACACAAAGTTAGAGATATCGCCGCCCCTAATACAGGCCAGGAAGATGATGAGGATGATGAGGAGGAAATCCCGTTAAGTTCTGGATCCAGTGATTCAGGTAAAGCCTCCAAATCAAACATCTCAAATAAAGAAGATCTCAAGGCACAAATCAAAGAAATTCTGAAAGAAATACTGGATGAATTGAAACAACAAAGTTTGAATGAAGCTAGTAAAGATACTGTATAGCAAATTATTGAATGTAAGACGATCGTGATCTACGAACATGTTACTGTAAGCAGTGACATGTGACTTCCACTACGACGATTGAATTATATTTAATTTGTATGTTGGTATACATGATTTGTATTGATACGGTACTCGTTGTATTCAAGGATTTACCATTTTCATGTAACGAAGGATTGGAGAAATTGTCATAACCAGCGTATTGTTTCCAGAAGCCTTACAACTATTGGTGAATGCATTTGTGGTAGTATCCCTGCAACTTGTAGTAAGTTTACTTTGACTTTGTCTATATATGAAATTCGATCGATTGCCTTATTCGTTGAGTTTTGCTAGACAAACACTAAAATGAACCCGTATATTTTTTGTTTACTGAAATCCCTAAGATTTTGGAATAAAGATGAATCACTATAAATGCAAGTGTCAAACACGAAGCAAGTGTGTAAATATATTTCCATAAATACATTATACTATTATAACACTATGATGCTGTGTTGTGTGCCCATCTGCATCAAACTGCATAGAACAAAATTACGGCATGCATGAAACGGCACATATGCTTCCAAAGTATTGCGACTACTACTACGTCTCCGTCATTCTCGCTTTCTCTTATGCAATCACAGAGATCACATTCACACATTCTTCTTTTGCAATCGTTTAAATATTTACAAACAATTTTTCTGATCAACATTACTACTAACATCATAGGTGGTCAAATGTGATCTCAAGGTTTACGTAAAGGTTATAGGGATGGTCCAAAATGCAAAGTTGTAAACAATTTTCTGGCTCCACCAAACAGTCTAAATAACACGCTTCATCGAGAGTTGTAAATTATTATTCTTTCCTTACGTTTCCGTATGTCTATCAACTTTCCTTTCTGAACAATTAAAAATTACGCAGTTTATGTACTGGTTCGATTTTACTATACCACAAGCAACAGTGTAAACGGAAGAAAAATGATGCCTGAGATGCAAGTTTATAAATACAAATACTGTAAAACTGATGAACGGACGCCGCTAGTGAGGTCATTACAAATCCAAGACAATGAGCCGCCTCGAAAAGCTCTTCCGGCGGTTTACATGAAAGTTGGTCAAACAACAAACTGTGCAACTGGTTGTATAATCCTGTGAGTTTTTCTATCAAAATAACGACACATCTGAAATGCAAGGATTGATAAAAATTGGTTTGCAGATGGATATATAGCATTGAAATTTTGCTGCTTTCAGAGCGATTACTATCACCGTCCTGCTTTCTTGGATTGCAATTTTTCAAGGAACAAAAATGCTGAATGCTGCTAATGCAACAAGACCGGTTTTGCCATCCTTTTAAATTTGAAACGTCATATGAGTCTGGAGGAAGAAAGGTCAAAACGATTATCACGGATTCTTATCAGCTCTAACTACACCAAAAACACATTATTACACGGACGTAAAAATGTTTGTTTACAATCCACCTAACATTGAAAACGACCACATCGCTAAGTTTAAGATATTGAAGAACATTTTGTTTATCAAATAAGTTTATATTTTTAGTTTGTATGTATAAAGAGTCCATAGCGGTAACTATTAAATTTGTACGTAGAATAGTATTTTTTATTATACTGAATACAGCAGTTTCATATCTGATATTATAAAAATAAAAACTTTTCCAAAACAAATATATCCTATGTCCATTGAAAATTTCACTAAATTAATTCACGATGACCAACAACCAATATTTTTGCCTTTGAATTTATAGATAGGGACAAGTCATCAATCAATTATATTTTAATCTGAAGGCAGGCCGAACAATTTTAGTGTTCCGCTATCACGCTCACGATCATACTTATCCTTGTCATCACAAGCAAACGCCAAAATATTTCTTGTGGGATGGAAAGATATGGTGAACGTCGGGTTCTCAACAGGAAAATCGCACACCTAGTCCATATCAATGTAGTACTTGAGAATAATTATGCTTTTAAAAATAATAATTATTATGAATGATGTCAAACTAACCTTTTCGCCAGTTTCTACATGGGATATATCAATAGTGAGATCCTCTGATGCTGAGGCTAGCAAACTGCCATCATGATTAAAACTTATTGCCCTGACAGGCCAATCAAGATTGGTGAAAGTCGATACAAGCCAATTCTGAGGCATCCCACAACGACACTACAGCGTCCGCAGAGCCAACTGCAAAATACTTTCCTGATGGATGAAATTCAATACAAATGCAGTTGGCCGGGTGTGCCTGGACTTGGTGAACCAGCTTCATCTCTGGAAAACTGATTAACAAAGAGTTTTGCCAGCATTATTATAACCTCCCATTTTCGATTACAACAATTTTTATATTTTGACAGTCTCATTCTTACGTGTAAACTAATACGCATCCTTGTCCATTGGTCGTCAAAAACAGGTTTGAATTTGGGTTGAAGGTTATCTCATTAACTTCAAATTTGAATGGAACTTCCTGCCTTATTTTTCCAGCCCGTATATCAATAAAAGTTATCAAATCCTCTTTATTCCCAACCGCAATAAAATTTCCATCCGGACTCCAAGTAATATTGATATTTTCCCCTTTGGTAGTGAAAACTTCAGTCGTCTTCTGAATCCTTGCATCCCAAATTCTCACAGTTTTGTCACCAGATGCAGTAGCCAAGAGGTCAGGGTGTTTGGCATGCCAGCAAAGCTGGTCCACAGAATCCGTATGTCCTTTAAAGGTTACCTCCTTTGACTAAACACAATAATAAACCAAACTGCATTCATTTCAACTTCGTCCATCCAACGAAAATACCATTATTTCTCGTGAAAAACCATACCAATTTGTCTCTGTCCATCTGAAAAATGCACACAGTTTTGTCAAAGGACCCCGACGCCAGTCTCCTTCCATCCGCGTTCCAATCCAAAGTGTGGATCTTATGCGAATGTCCTCCATACTCCTTCACTCTGTTGTTCTTCTTGAAGTATTCACGAAGTTCTTCCAAATCTGTGTCTTCAATCATACCTTTAAAACACATTATCAAAATTTCATTAGATATCCTTAATAGAAATGACCAACAAATAACGTATAAACTTACCGTTGGATCATCAGGACTATTCCCATTAGCCGAACTTGTCAATTTATCTGGAAAGTTGGTACTTGTTCCTCCTGATGATGAACCCACGCTGCTACTTCCCGTGTTCGTCATATTACTATAAAAACGAGATGCTAATAATCCTGTTGCTTCTATCTAGCCCCACTTCAAAAAACACAAGGTTCTGCTCACATTTCATTTTTATGTAATCACAAGTATACAGAAAGTAAATGAATATAGAATGAGTAAAGTAATGGTAACAAAAAATGCACTCACCAAACCAAAGCGACTAATATTTCTGCCCTGTCTGTGTTGATGATATATGATGAAGATTGGATGCAAATACAATGTAAACCTGCTTTCCTTCTAAAAGATCTCAACTCAGCACAGAGCTTCAGGATACGTGAATGTTGGCCAAAAGTCCATTTGAATACGATAATTTTCCTGCACAAATTTCGGGGTTTTTTATTTTGTATCGTGTAGGGCACATCGAAATGTGCTAGAAAAAAAATTGACAAAAAAATTCATCAACTAATTGTTGAAAATTTTATTGAAAAACTACCAAAAACCTATAGTTTGCCAACGTTTTGGTGTCTCACTTAGTTTGCACTTTCCTTCAATTTTTTTCCTTTATACAGTTCCTTCTGCAACCGTTTTGGAACATAATGCCGTTGGAACCAAGTGGTTATGGGCGGTGCAACTCCTGTAATTAAATATTGAAGGTAGGCACTTTTGAACTATAAGCACAGTGTCGTAAATTCATTCAATTTTGGCCACCAACTTAAACGGGCTAAAATATAGTTTAATTGCATAATGTTGCAATATAACTTGTAAAAACTGTTTTTAATGTCAAATACTGTAAGTATTTGTTTGCATTTAGGTGAAAAGCGCGAAAAATCATTCCATTTCAACCGTTTTCACGTAGTTGCGTAGAAATTGTTACAGTATTTGACATTAAAAACAGTTTTTACAAGTTATATTGCAACATTATGCAATTAAACTATATTTTAGCCGTTTAAGTTGGTG
>LJIJ01001093.1:0-57500 GCA_001718145.1 Orchesella cincta
CGAGAGAGGATGTATGCAGTATCTCGCTTATAATGCACAAACGAAACCCGATGCAAAATACAATCTCTGATTTTTCTCAGCTCTCACAGTTGCCGTCAATATCAATTGTCATGTCTTGTCATGTATGCACACATGTAAATGTTGTAAATTGTAATTATCTACAATATTCTCTTTTATGTTATTATTACTAATTGAAGATTCACGATATGCTGTAATGGAGCTTGATGTTAATGATGTTGCACTTGGTTCTTGGTTGGTTGGTGTGCAGTGATTGATAGATGATTGTAATCAACTCACTTTTTATAAAAACTTTACAAGTCTTCAACAACGTACACCTGGCTGACTTTGGCTTTGATTTGGAGGATAGACTCCGTGTGCGTATTATTATCACCAAATCAATCCACTGCAAAACTAATCAACACAAACGCAACGCAAACTGCTCAAATTGGCAATGATGAATGAATTAACTGGCTATTGTAGTGTGGTGATACTGTCAGCGACGTGTAATGTGATACCATCAATCGATTCCCACTTCATCAACGAATCAATTTCTCAGGTTGACCACTTATTTTGCATAATACACTTGAAGTGGGTGTAAGTAGGATAGTTCTTATGAAAACTGATTTTTATTAAAAAAAAGGTCTTCTCTTCTCCCTGATGAGTTTGACCCACACACACAAGGAATGAAGGGTTTGATCAATGCGTTTTTTGCTCTTGATCTTGCACGTTATCAATTTTCATTAGAAAAACAAAAATCCAGTTTGTCGAGATGAAGCTCTTTGTGGATGGAAGAGCTCGCGATCTCTCCGTTCCCAAATTCTCAGCTAGACTAAATTGCACTCGCAAGATCACGGTTTGTTTCAGCGAAGGAGCAAGCTCAGATCTGATCAACACAGCATCAGCATCCTACATACTGTCCAAAGCGTAAATGTGTGAGTAAGTATGAGCAGCAGTTGTTGGTGTGGCTTGGCTTTGGCTTAACTAGTTGAGGTTTTGATGATGATGTTGATGTTGATTCTTGTTGCTAATACTTATGGGTTTTCTCGTCGTGAGTAAGTGAAAGAATTGGCAATGTCCGTCATGCAACAGTAGGTTTTACTATATGCATCATCATATCGTATATATTTAGTAGTTTATCATCACATCACGAAGGGGCAGAAAACCAAAAATGAATAATCGCAATAATAAATGTTGATTTCAATTGCACTCGCTGCAATATACTATAGTCCGTAGAAAAAGGACTGTATCACATCACATGTAATATGTAATGAAGGATGGTTCAACTTCAGCAAAGATTATCAACAGTGAAGTGGGAGCAAGTGTAATGATATCATTCGAATCATTCACGTTCTTGAAGTACAGTATCTCCTTTTTGACCAAGTCTTTCTTCTTCAGATGAATGATATTTTTATGCAGTTGGAGTAGAAGTGCTCCCCAAGTCAAGTCCAATGCTAGTGCACTAACTGTACGTATCTGTTCAAAAAAAAGAAAAAAATAGTTGTAAAGTTAGTTAACATTCATTTAGCAAACGTATACATTATCATCATCATATATATTATTGATCACGTTTGTAGTTGTAAAGTAAGCAGTCCAGTTTTTTGAAAGGATCAGTTAGGTGTAATGGATGGTAGATACATATCATTCTGTGTTTTTAATTTAGCAAGAAACGTGTGAAGTGCAAAAGTGCATGCAAATGCACGCATACATAATATATGCCTACATACTATAGAAGTATATTTTTGAGTTTAATGGGGGGATGATGAATAATATAAAATGATGAATGTATTAATAAAATGCACTTTTTACAACTAATTGAGAGCCACGTAACAATGGATGAACACTTGTTTGGTGAAGAAAAAGTTGGTACAAAAAAGTTGATGTTGCTACAAAATGAAATAACAACATCAACTACAACTTTTACAAAAAGTTCATGACTTTCAGTCAGTCTCAAGTTTTAATAGTGAGAAATCTGAATTTGTGTGAATTGAATGATAGGTAGAAGTGGTAGTTTGGTTCCTTTCATTGAACATTGGCAGATAGGCTGTTTTTTTTGACAGGTGTAAAATGTTTTGTGTTGATCGTTTTGGTGACTTTTTCCACATTTTTTAAATACAAAGAATAATAATTAGGAGAAAAGTTGAAAATGCGCATCAATCAGGTTTCGAAAGGAATGGCATTTAAACAGATTTCATGAATATCAATCAACCTAGTGTGCCAATTTGTCACTGATAAATGAGAATAATGAACTGTAGTAAAATGTCTAAAATATATGTATACTAAAAAATGTAAAATAAGACCATCGCCAGACACCAGGCTAGGTCTTTCGACTCGTCTTTCGTCGATAATGATATAATGATTGCAACCAAATCAATACTGTCGCGACAGTTTCATGTCTTATTGCACATTTCGGATATATAGTTAAAGTTGCCCGCTTTGTTCTGCCAAATTATTACCGTCTGCAAAATGGCAATTTATTTCCCACATATTTCATTTCACATCCCATCTCTCATCAAGAGAGCTATAATTCCGCCTCTAGTTGATATTGTTATTAGCATGCAATCTAGTTTTTTATGCTCCTGGCATGACTGTCATGACAGGTGTGCTATTGGTGTTGACTTTCGTCCATAAAAAAAAATTATTAAAAACTGCATATAGTCATGCCATGCCAAGCCAATAAGTCAAGGATTTCAATTTAGATCCAAAGAAAAGAATAAGAAGTAGTGGAAGTACGCACACCCTTCGACACTTTTATTTCCCTGAATTTATTGTAGCATGCACAGCACATAGTACTACCATAAATTCATATTATACATTATCCTATTATTCACCTATAAATGCACATTATTATTCCCCATTAAATCCCTATCTTTCAAATCCGCAAATTATAAAGGAGGAGTTTGTATCAGTGCAGCATTTTTTTTCTTAGATTGGCCAACCTTATGCCACGACATGCCACAAAACACAATTAAAGAAGGTAGTCTCAGAATAATAATGGAAGTTGAGCTGTGTAATAATAATACCTTTTAAGGTGCACATATATATTTTATGCACTGCACTGATTTCATTCGTTTGGGGTCGTGTTGTTTAATTTAATATACACTTGAACAGCTATGTAGTGTGCATAAACTGGATGGAGGATGACAAAAATAATGAAACTGAGCGTGGTCGAAAAACTGCACTTCGTTTTTGCCCTGCTGACAACTGACAATGATGTTTTTGTCTTCCTATTAATTCGTTCGTTGCACTGTAGGAGCAAAACAGGCTCCTTCAAAAGTATGTGAACTGAACACACCTTAATTTTTATGTGGCTACGACTGTCTCTATTATAGTAGTATGCACCTTTCAATGACAACAATTTGACATGACATGACTCTGCGAGACAAGACGCACTCATGAAATAAATGGTAGCCTTTCCAAAAAATAATGTACGTGACAAGTAAGCTAATTATGGTAATTTTTACCCTTTTAATTTGTGTATCAAAAATAGTAATCTCGTGCACAGTTTGCTATGCACTATACTAAAGGATAATAAACACCAACCTAAATTCTACGAATATTTGTGCTAACTTTGAAACGGAAAAAGAATCAGCTTTGCTTTGGTCAGCCCCTTAAATCCAAAAGGGATTATTTCTGATGACGAGATCTCTACTACACAAGTCAAGTCGCTTCAGAGAATGAAGCTGAACTTTTTTTTGGCAAATAACACAAACCCACAATAAATTACTAATTATTATTACGGACTCTGCTTATTTTTGGTGATTACTTTTTTCACAGTAAGACATCCGTCCTTGCTTGGTTTTGGGCTTTATCTTATTTGTTGCAATCTCCCTTGTTTGTTGTAAATGGATAATCTTATTTTAACCATCTTTTACATTTAGAGTTTACTTTAGCTCAAAGGTATAAGAAGGGGTAAGGTGTAATGAAAAAAATAAAAGTGATTCATTGGTGAACCTTATGCCACCATATTACGATATCATTTTCTTTTCTAGTAAGTGATCACGATTACCAAAAAGTGATGACCAAATAAAGTTGTCTGAGTCTTGATAATGATCTCTATCATCATTATACTCACACACCACGAAAGTAAATGTAAATAACAATAATCCCTATTTTTGCATTATTGCAACAGGTAACAAGCTCCGTTTTGCATTGTAAGGTTTTTGGCATTGTTTGGTTGTATACAAAAGCAGAGAGTTGCACTCACACAAGAAGATTATTTTTGTGAAGGGTTTCCCTTAAGGGCTCGCCAAAAAGTCAAAAAAGTTAGCAATGGGTTGAGTGAGATAGCTCAGAAATGATACGCAATTTTTGTACTCAACTACCAACTCCACATTCACTTGTTTATGAAGAGTAATTTCGTTCACCAGGAGGCTACCACTTTACTTCATCTCTCACTCCCTATCATTGTTAATGTGTTGATTGTTGTTAGCACAGAGCAAGACAGGAGAGTACCTGTGAGTGCAGTGAACGCCCAAAAAATTGCAATGCGAGTTAAATGATTTCCTTAATGTGTCCTTTGGAAATAGAGAGCGCATGCTAAGTTATAGGTTGTGGCTTGGCTTTTCGTTATTTTTAGGCATTAAGCAAAACTATCTCAATTGCGTTTGGGTTTGGATGAACATACATAAAATTATGATTCATGAAATGAACTACATTCAGTCCCACTTCTAACCTAAACATATATTGCAAGCACTGGATCATTATCATAATTAATATCAAGATTATTACTATGATTCACACTCACCTCAACTCAGCAAGCCGATGGCATAGGCGTCGTGAAGAAGGAGGAGAGGTAGGGAGACTTAGGGAGAAACAAATCCAAACCTTACGTGTATGTAGCGCTCGAACACACACATAAATCAACTTTTAACTTTTTGCGACGTTTAGTTTCCAAATGGATGAGCACAAGGAGTTGGATATGAAATCTTGAGAGAGGTCAATAATATTCTCCTTTTTGGCAGAACTTGTGGATATGGATATCCTTTTGATTCAGGAATTTGCGTGAGGTTTGCTAAATTTAACGTGTCATTAACATCCCTTCTGTGAAGGGTTGAAGTAGTTGTTGTGGGGGTGGTGGAAAGAAATGCGTTATCGTCTTCTATCAATCAATATTCACTTTAAGCTTGTGTAGATATTATTATTTTTTGACTCATGAGCCAAGAGTAATGTTCACCAATAATATAATGATGGTCTGCCACAACCTTTAAGGAAATTAGGATTTCTTATCAATTCAAGCTTGAATACATTCTTGGTGGCTGAGTCATCGTCAGGAGATAATACTAATTATCTTGAAGATTATCTGTGGTATCTTTTGATTAATAAAAGAATCTGATGAGGATTTCCGGATGAAATTTTAGTCATAGATCACCACTTGGTGTAATGGGTACGAAAACATACACTAATACACTACACAGTCAAATTTTAATGGTAGCATTCCGGTGAATTGGAGCCGGATGTTTTACTTATTTCCAGGGTTGTGTCTTGAAAATACTTTAACAATGAATATTTTAATTTTCATGAACACAACAACAACAACATTTGATCAAACACAGTTTCCGGTGTGTGGATGATGATGATGAGTCATTATTACTGAAAGCTTTAATGGCATGTGAAGTTGGGTTGATGGATTATTCCTTAATAATCAATGATGTTTTCGATTTTGGAGCTTTCTTCTTTGCCACCACTGTATATATATCCTTCTTGGTCCGTTTTTTAACACTTGGGTTTCTGCAAAACAAAAACATTTTAGTTTATTTCAATTTTTTTTACGATTTACTACAACTCTTTTTCAAACACTCTACCTACACACTAATAAACTCATTCGCTTCTTGGAACGGAAGTGTCATTGAGTATGCCAACGTTGGAGAGAGAATTTGGGAGCCGGTATAACCTATATGAGATTTCCTGTTCTGATTGTGTACATTCCTTGTTTAGATATTTGTCTATTTGCTGAACGACTATATTTATCATGCATGTTATTTAGGCTAAAAAAGTAATAAAATTTTAATTGCTAATTGAATTTTGTAGGCGTTACTTATTTATCAGACTTACTGAAACATACACAAATTCAGTCTGCCTCACATTATTGATTGAATTAGCTGTAACTAAACTCTCAATCCGAATAAACTGACGCCTAAAATTTTGTAACAAAGCCCAACACATCCGGATTATTCGCATACACTCACTCTTTGCGTATATCCTCATGAGCATGTCAATTCGACCAACGAGTTAACCTGAAATGACTCAATTTCCTACTAGACTACCAACAGTAATTGTCATTAGGATAGGCGTCTTACTTACAATGTGTCATGTCCGCACAATGCTTACTCAACAACATTTATTTTCCTCGCTATTAATTTTGTTGTAAATAATGACAAGAAAAACTCGATTTTAGTTCCTTTTCCTCACTCACCTAATTTAATGCACAGAGACTTACTTATTCCATCAAAATCTCTGTTTTACTTTTGCCTTCCAATCTTACTGTAAATACATAAAATCTGCTAGATTCAAAATAAATGAAGAAAAAACATGCTTTAAGCAAATATAAATAGTTCAATGTGTTAAAAGTGAAATATATACTAGTCACTTGTACCTTTACAGTAACATCATACCATTGATATGATGAGAACACTAAAGTATGTTCACAACAACATGATTATTAAAAGGTATAATAACACTGTGCAGAACACAAATTTTGAAATTTATCAAGAAAGAGATTCACGCTTGTACATCCTCATATCCTTCTATCTCTACACTATAACATTATGCAATGCAACTCAACATATAAAGCTCTGAAATGTGTGTAGTAAGTAAATCGGAATCAAAATATTTTATCCTCTTGAAACCCGTGTATACTCATTCATGATGAATGTACTGTATACGGTACTGACTGATTTCAGATGAAAAAGAATTTACAATCCATACTTACTCACTCTATAAGTGCATTCCACAACTTTATGCATATTGTGGTAATATGTGATGTTGTTGGTAATATATACCTACGTACTACAGCGTCTGCATCACATCACAATAATCAAACCGGATCAACTATCCTTCGCTATCTTGAGTATGCACGAGTTTTGTTTCCTGTAAGCAAATCTCTTGAAGACAGAGAGCTTCTCATCATGTATGTATAACAGCCCTTTACTATAACGTGTAAATCATTGAAACTACCTGGTTGCATAGGGAAACTACACACCCTATTTCAAAGATATTTTATGGGATTTTCTACATCAAATACTACATAATGTAGAGATGATGGCCAGTTTAATCCTTATGTGTAAAATCTTCAGTCTTTCTTAATATGCTTTGCTTACCTCGTTGTTTGCAAAACAAGGCTTCACTGTTTTGATTCACATGTCAAAAAAGGTACGTAGATGACGATGACGATGTGTGTGTGTACAAAGGAGAGGAACCCACTATTATCAGCATCGACTCGACCTAACCTCCGTACCTATTTAAAATGTGTATTGTACCTTTTCTCTCCATGTTTCACAATTATGAAAATCTATTCTAATCTTTGTGCTCTAGAAGCTCTTGCAGCTTGCTAAATACTGAAAGAATTTTTATGTGTACTTACTCTGCAATAGCATATAAAACAGTTCAGTCAGGAGAATGAATGGTGAATGGGTTATTTATATGGATTGAGTTGACTAAGCTAGACATAGGAACACAAAAAGGAGTCAGTCAGCTCTGTCTGTGTGTATCCGTATCTGAACGCTTGACAGAAATGTACAAAATCCTTTTAAGCTTCAGTTTGCTCTTGTCTGCGCTCCTGGCTTAAAGTAAAATCCTGTTCGTGCTTCTTTTTCTACAGCTACATTATATATTATGGGATTCTTTTTTGGGTTTTACCATGATACATGGTAAAATCTCCTTTGAAAAATCATCAAATGCACTGCTCTTTGCCTGGGTGTGTTCACTGTCGTGTGTATACTCTCTCCGGCGGCGTATGAAGAACTCTGCCTCACATAATGCGTCCGTACTGTACGAACATTTTAGTTAAAAGTAAGGAGTGAGCTTCAGGCGAGTTCCTTAGCTTTTTGGTAGTAAACCCTTCTTCTTTTCTAGTGGGTTTCTTGCATGAAGATGTTTGCTTCTGTTTAGAATGTTGTCATTCACACACACACGTATTCTAGCACTTTGTCTCAACTCTTGGGATAATAATAATGTGTGGAAACTACCATTTATCGGACAGTCTTTATGGGCATTATGGGCATCTACCTTACTAGAAGCTCTACCCAGTTGGGGTGTAAAATTATTGTTCCTAAACAAAACATTGTATCCATGCGGCATGTTTCGATATATATATCTATAGCTTGGGGAGATGCATATCACTAACTAATTATGTGGTCGATTGAAGGGTTAGATGTTGCATGGAATAAATGGAATTGGGCAAACTATAGAATAATATGTATGTATATGAATGTATCTCCCTGTCCAAATCCATTTCCCGTAAGCATCATCTATAAACATTGCCGGCTTGCCTTCCAGTATCATGCAAGAAGAACGCATAATACCATACTGCTCTGACGCTGCCTGGAATGAACAACAAACAACACGGAATCGGAATGCATTATAATGTCTTTCATTTCTCTCGCTATCCATCCATCAGGGAATTTCAGTCCCTTGCGTGGAAAATGTAATCATAACAAATGTCATGATACTACGAATTGCACAAAATACGTCCATTATTATGTCGGCTGACATTATAGTAACGTAGTACGTGTACATTGGGATATCATATTGTGCCAATGCATGCAAAATTAAATCCTGGACTCTGCACTAATCCTTTTATCGTAATTAGCAAGCAAATTAATGCCTTTATTTTTTCTGGTATATTTGCTTGATAAAGTACATGAGAGATTTTCGCTGTGGGAGAAAGGAACTGCCTTCGTACAAAATAATAAAAAAAGGTCCCGTTGGTTTAATTAAATATTGTTACTTTTGATAATGAAATAATTCATTAAACTTTTGAAGTCTATATAATTCTGTTTAATTTACCGTCATACTTATTAGGCACTTTAAGTACATTGCAAATCGTACCATAAACCACACTACTTATTATAAAACAGCTTCTTGTTAAGTTCATCATTCGTCAAAGTTGCATAAGTATAAATAAATATGCATATAGTCAACTAACTAACATTCCACATATCATGGATTATTATTCAAAATCGCCCATTAATCCTTGCATAATGGAAACTTTTGGTGAAAATATTTTCTGAAAGCAACAACTTTTGCATAGCTTTTCAATATTATGCTGACATTAAAAATTAAAACAGGATTGAAACTGTAACCTGAGATGGTTATGAAATGAAGAAAAAAGTCGTACAAAACTAAACTACTTGTAAATATAATATATTTATGTAACTTTTGATAATCACATCTTATTTATCGGACAATCCGGACTCTCTCAATTTGTTATTGAAGAATTTCTCCAGTAAATTTGCACATCTATAATACTCGGTCTCTTGGCTGTTGTAGGTCCGACAATTTGTAAATATTCTCGTCATGTCAGCCGCAAACAACCGTTTGTGTATGTAATAACCCTTTTTCAAACGGTCTGCCATTGTTTTGAGATCTAAAAAAGAATTTTAGAATGACAATCTTCCATATTAAGCTATACATTTAATAAGGAATGAAACGACATACAACACAAAAAAAACTTTCTCTTACCCATTGGAAACTGGATATAATCATAGTAGTCAGGCACCTCATTCTTATCAACAGGCTTTACAAATGGCCAGGAAGCATGATGATTCTTAACTTGATTCAATATCGATTTGAAAACTGTGGTGATATTTGGCTCATCTTCTTTATTGATATAAGGAGTTTCGACACCACAAATGGCTGCGGCTTGGTCCAACCCTGGAATTTCCTTCAATCGTTGGCCATCCTTTCTCACGACTCCCGGCATGATCAACGACTATGGAATGAAAAATTAACGGAAACACATAAACCAACAGTTTATTATGAAAGGGTGTGTGAGTTTGTGAGTTATCACTTAAGTATGAAATCCCTTACGTGTAAATCTTCATATTTTCTTTTAACAATCTTCATCATAATTTGTTTCTGCCTGCGAACCACTGTTGTAAATTCAGTATAGCGTATGCACGGATTCAATTCGCAATGCATGAGAGTTGCTCCTTCGTACTCTTTGATGAAACCGCTGTACATTGATCTGGAGACAGTGATTTCCATACTGAATCCTTGCTTTTTAAAATATCCTATAAATTAAATCACACATTTTTAGGATATCTGACTGGCACATAATTGAAATATAAACTCGAGTAAGTCCATAAACAATACTTACCAATTGCAAATTCATCAGCATAAGTTAAAAAGTGCAACACTCCATGCTTGATGTGGTAATCTTTTAACTGATTCATGAGATGAGTACCATAACCTTTAACTTGTTCATTGGATGTTACAGCACAAAATACGATTTCAGCAAATCCTTGAGTTGGAAACATACGGAAGCATATGCCACCGATGGGGCGGCCGTCCTTAA
Source organism: Orchesella cincta (assembly GCA_001718145.1). Lineage (NCBI taxonomy): Eukaryota > Metazoa > Arthropoda > Collembola > Entomobryomorpha > Orchesellidae > Orchesella > Orchesella cincta. The sequence goes on from LJIJ01001093.1 coordinate 10,514, forward strand.
TTAAAGCTAAATTTTTATGTTTACTGTAAAAATCAAGAGCAAGTCAAATTGTCAGATAAATTTTTGATATTGCATTTGCATTTCGATGTTTCATGCTGCACGTACGTATCAAACACCAGACGAGTGATATACTCCTTGGGCATTCTGGGTAATTGATGAGAAAATACATTTTGCAGTCCAATCAACCACATCATAGTTTCTTTTGATACACCGGCAGACAACGAGTTGGCTATTACATGACAAGATATAATTCTTTTGGATTCCTCCTTCCTTGCGGCTTCATCTCTTGCCGCAGAGTCGTCAAAAAGAGACTGCAACAAGAAAAAACATGATTTAGCGAATGAGCGTAAAAGTTAGCATGACCATTTGAAAGCCATGCATATCATAAGCTTACGTCCTTCTCCCCTCCAACCTGAGAATCATCTAGATCGCGACAAATTTCCAAAATGAGATCCTTCGTGACATTCCTTACTTCCGATGTCGTGATAACCATGGGCTCTCCAGCAAGAGTTGTTGCAAGTCCAGAATCCACCTTCAAGATGTGTTCCTCCTTAACTGTCCTAGCAGCCACGGGCATTGAAGCTGCTGCAGCAGATGGATGCTCTTGTGGTTGGTCAACCTCCATCAATTCTGCTTCTGCAGACTCACCGGGATCCTTCTTGAATACAGTTACGGTGGAAGTTGGAGTTGCAGCTTTACCTGCAACTGTGGAGGCAACAACTGCTGCCAAGTTTGGCGCTTGTTGTGCTACTGACTGATTATTTTGCTGTTGTTGCTGAGCGCGTGGTTGAGCATGAGGAGGTAAAAGGGGTCGAAAGTTAACGTCCCAAACGGGACAATTTGGAGTGTGAATAGCTTCCTCGACGGCATCTAGAAAACTGTTTCCAAAACAAATGTTTTTATACCATAACATCAGTGGTATTCCAGGAAGAAAGTAAATTTGTTTCCACATACCCAGGAAGAAGTCTTGCATAAAGCTCGCGTTTGGTTGGCTGAATTTTCTCTTGCTCCATTCTAAATTTTTCCAATATTTGCTTCTTGACATTTGGAAATATTTCCTTCATCAGTTGTCTCCCAAATATAGTAGCAACATCATATTTGGGTAGTGAATCACAAAGAGTTGGAGCTTGGCAAAGGATAAGCCATCTAATCAACAAAATCAATATCTGTAACATGTTTCCTCCAAATTAAATTAATTAAAACCTAGAAGCCAACGCTTCCACAGCGTATTTACCTAGTATACATATGCTTGTAGACATCATATCCCGTGGATCCAACACGGAGAGCAGCAACCGATGGTGAATCCATTTTGCAGTTGTTAATCGTATGCAAAAGTATTTTACCTAGATCAACAATAGCCACCCACTCGAAACTATTCACATGACAGTATCTAAAAGCAATTAGTGCCATCAGCGCTCTGCTAATGGAAGGCTCCTCATACGGTGGCCGTCCCAACGTTGCAAAGTCGGGGAGAGGAGAACAACAAGTGGCAACACTTTTTCGGAGCAGTCGAAATAAATAGTGGAAAATTTGTTTTGTTTCTGGATCATCCATTAGCGGATCCCTTTGAAGCACCAAGAATATTGTTTCAATATCTACCATTGTCCCTATCAACTCATCTATCGCCACATCCGTTAGCTTGACGAGATCTGAAATGTGTTTTTCTGCAAAGCAAATGAAAATCCACAGATAGCTTTAAAAACAATGACTTGAAAAAGTGCAGTGTTGGATTTAATTTATATTTGACTCAATCAAATTGAATAGCTATTTCATTCATACCAAGTGAATGGTTACAATTTCTACAAGGTTCATTTGGGTTCTCCAATTGATTTTCTGGGGGAGCTCCAGTATTATTAGATGGAAACAAAAAGTTACGCCCAGCATTAAGGCTTTTCCATCCCGCACATGAACAGCCATCCATCTACAAAAACAATCATAAGAAAGATGAAATTTTTCCATGCAAATTTCATTTCATACTTTCTCTCAAACCAAACCACAACTCACTTTGCAAGCTGCATGTGTGGCCAGCCTCAAAATCTTATCTTTCCTCTCCAGCGCTCTAAACGCAGCCTTTCTCGACGCAATCCTTGCTGGATGCCATATCCTACTCTGAAGCTGGAGCGCCTGAGCACTTGGCAAACTTTGTTGAGTTTGCTGTTGTGGAATTTGCACTTGTAAACCACCACTCTCACACCATTACTTCCACTCACATTTCCCCCAAGTTGATTCATACTACTACTCAAACTATTCACTCCTCCACCTCCTCCTGGCGACGGAACATTTGCAGAAGAAAGTGACGCTGCGGGCTGCCCCACAAACGGTTAGCGCGAGCTGCTTGGCTGCTCGCAATCGTCTGTATTTGATTCGCAGTGGTAGCAACGTGTTGGCTAAACTCTTGCTGAATCAACTGAACCTGTTGGGGTGGCACTGAGGACACCGTGGAGGTCGTGCCTCCAATGCTAATATTCGAACTGGTAAGCGCAACTCCTGGACCTCCAGAAGGAGGTGGTGTCATTTCAATCAGAAACTTTCCGTCTGCCGTTCGACTCACTATAATATGCTGACCCACAGGTTGCTGCTGCTGCTGTGGTTGTTCTGAACTCATTATGAGTTTGGGATGATGCGATCCAAGTTATTATGTTATGTGTGTAAGATATCAAGCAAAAAATATATATGCATAAATATATTCTGCGTTGTTCTTTTCTTGTTGCCCATTCAGCAACAGCAACGCTTGGTTTTTTAACGCTGCATGAATAAGAGTCAATCAAATGGCTGTAGTCTCCACTTTTTCACAGAGCTAGTTGCATTTACAGCGTACAACATTTGCTCAGGATGTAAATAACACTTTTTATGTACTTTATACACTGTATCAAGGATAGGACACCCGTTTTTTGGAGGTTGATTATTGCATGTGTACATAACATCTTCTGCATCGAATGAAAAAAAACCTTGTGTGGTTTTGCTTTTGGAACTAAAGTATTAAAAACTGTACTACGAGAGGGTGGTTTTGGTTGCAGCAACTTTGCTCATTTGACTCATTTCAGATTAACAACTTCTCTTGGTAAGATTTTGATACATGGACAGGTATTATGCAGGTGTAACTAATGTGTTGTTAACTAATACATTGTATTGATGATGTCCTTCTAATGTGACTGAATTTCATTACATCTCTCAAAACCCCAAGCTACAATATGCATATGTATAGTATAGTATAGTATAGTACCCATGTAAGTACAGAACGAACTGGTGATACATACGAATGCCACACAGAAAGCTTAATATGCTATGAGCCCAGTGTAACCAACGCTTGGACTTGCCTTATGCATATCAGCCGGCACCCTTGGCCAGCTGCTACCGTCAAGATTTGAATACGAACTGAGGTAGGTATGCATTGTTCAGTTTTGGAGTATGCATTGCATGCTGTTATGAAAGACGAACAACTATGGTCAAATTGAACACGTTTTTAGAAACTCTGCAATGTACAATGCAAAACGAAGGCTCATGTTATGTTCTCGCTACCACCAAACCAAGCAAGCTCACGCACATGGACAAACTCTAGTCAATTGAAGTTATCATGAATGCAAAAGGTTGTTAATAAATATTGTTATTGGCACAGGGCTAACAGTTAGCCGCTAACTTGCAGATTGGCACAGATCGATAAAGGTATGAGTGTCCGAACTGTTTTTCCAATATGCGGATGTGCCTCTGAAAATTTGTCCGGGTTTCCGTTTACAAGTGTAGTTCTTTTTGAAGTGCAATGCAAATATGAGAAGAGGCAAGATAGACCCGCATTTATAAACGAAGACCGATTTGAGCACAGCGTTTCAGCTCGTGTTTGTTCATCCATCCTCTCAATGATGTGAAACACAATGCCAATGCTGCTCGTTGCGACAGAGTTGGAGAAAGCATGTTGCTTAAATGTATTGTGGTGTGAGATGAGATGTGATGAAGAAAAGTCAGATCGAATGAAATAAGTGAAAGTTGTTTCCGAGAAAGTATACACAACCACCACGGGACGCTTTCTCTTATATATATGTTGAACATGTTGCTTGTGAACCCTTTATATGTTGATTTTATAAGAATAATAATATGAGGATATTAGATATTATGTATGGGAAATGAATTTATGTAAAGACGTCAGCAACCAAAGTTCGTACGTCTTTGTCGACGTAATCAAAGTGTTTCCTCCTACAGTTGAACCAGTCTTGCGTTTCATTCTGTAGGAAATGTTTGGAAGAGAAAGGCTCTCCTGAATTGAGTCCGCGAAGGGCAGAATTGAATGTCAAGGTTGTTGTCGATATAGGGGGATGACTATGACCAAAATAGTTGAATGTGATGATTATTTACAACTTTTAGTCGTGAGTGTGAAGGTCAATGGTGTTGTTGTGTTTGTAAAAACTGAGTGAAAAAGCTAAAGAAATGTCGTTGTCAAAGGGGAGATCTGCGTCATCTTCCAGTGGACACCATGGAGGTGAAGATGTGGGAAGAAAGTCTTCAGGTTCGGCTTCCAGCAGGATGCCTGCAGGGATCACTGAAGCTGTAAGTTTGTAATATAAAATTTTGTAGGTTGGTGGGACATGAAAATACAATTTTAACAATAAATTGCTTTGTTTACAGAAACAAGTTCGTGAAACAGGAGACTGGAGCTCGGGCTCAAAATTGTCTGCCATTCATAATGGGTACTGGGAAGACCCATTTTTTCGTTTCTTCAATCCCACAGATCCTTCCAAAATTCGAAGGACTTCTCTAATTTGCAGAGGGTATTATGTTCGCTTTCGAGTTTGTGATTACTTCCTTAGGAGGTTAATCAAAGATGTTGGTGAGCCCATTCAGGTATGTAATCTGAGACAAAGGCCTTTAGTTTTCGTATTCTGAATGTTTTGATGTCATTAAATATTAATAATTAAATGTTCAACAGGTGGTGTCACTTGGCTGTGGTATGGATTCCTGCTACTTTCGTATTTTACCCGAGTTAGAAAACATGATTTGCAAGTTTTTTGAGTTGGATTTCAAAACTGTGATAAAGGCAAAAAAGTCAGTAATAGCTCATACTCCAATTTTACGTGTGATGGCTGAAGAAAGGCTGAAACTTTTGGCTTGTGACCTGCGATATGTTGTCACTGTTCATGAAACCTTGAAAAATAATGGGTTCGAGTTTAACAAGCCGACAGTATTTTACTCCGAATGTGTTGTCAACTACCTTGGGCCAAATGAGTAAGTTTCGCAATATTTGCAGTGATGTCATTACTATCTCGTTACATCTAAATAAAATATACATTGACCTTTGACCTGACTCTTTCATTTAAGAACTACAAATATATTAGAATGGATAACAGCAAACGTGCCAAATAGCATTTGGTTAGCTTACGAGCAATGTAATGCACTTGATGGCTTTGGTCAAATAATGCTTTCACATTTTTTGAAAAACGGATGCCCACTTCTTTCACTCATATCAGCTCATAGTCGGGAAGACCAAGAGGCTCAACTAAGAAAAGCTGTAAGTCAAGTTCAAGACGGCTGCACTCCGGGTTACAATTATATTTAAACTAATTTCATTTCCTGTTTCAGGGGTTCAAAGTATCTCAAGTCATAAATGCGTGGGATGCATTCATCAAAATCGGAAGTGATGACCCTCCCCATTTCCCTCGTCGGAAGAATCCCGAACATCAGTTCGATGAATACGAACAGCTTATCGCAACAAGTCTTCATTATTCAGTTCGCGTGGGCCTGAATGGAGACTTGGCACGGAAAAGTAGAATAACGGAACTACTTGACAAGTTTCACTTGCATCTAGTACCAAGGCAGGATTTGTTCAAAATTACTGGAATTGCCAGTGAGATGGTAAAAAATTCACATGCCGTGAAATTGGACATTCTACAAGGCACCTATCTGCCTACGCTTAGTGGCCACGAAACGATTGTCATCAATAACAATACGCTTTTAACTTTGGGAGGCTCTGGAGAAAGTTCCGTGCGGATGAAACATCTAATCAGATCCCAAATCAGTTTTACGGAAGATGATGGAAACCCACAAGAATTGTCGCTATCAGACCCATTTGAAGATTATTCTGCAACGGCATCAGCAGCAGAAGTACACATTGTTGGAAGTAGTGGACCTCTCACAGTCAAAAGTAAAATACTGCTGGAAAATGCTGACCATTATGAAAGAATTCATTCTTGTGCCGTCTTTGTACCAGGAAGAGTGAAATCTAAAGAAGCTCATGACTCCGTATTGATATTTGGTGGAAGAAAATCTCCAAAAGTTCCGTGTTCAAATGACCTAATTGAGCTGAACGTGAATAAAATTGATTCCAAAGTAAATATTGCATCAGTGATTGTCAGTTCAAAGTTTGATGGGAGCTGTCCCAAACCGAGGTGGAGACATGCAATGTCAGCATGTTTAAAAGAAGGAACTCCTCATGTTCTCATGTTTGGAGGTCGAAACACAGATGTAAGATATATATATATATATATACTTTGATTTTCATTGAAAAGTGAATTAACCTATAATTGATTTATTGCCTTCGTGTTGGATTTAAATAGATGGTACTGGGAGACTGTTGGTGGTTCCAAGTTGACGAATTTAACTGGGTAGAGTTACAATGTGGCTCCGCCGTTGGCACTCCTTGGCCGGCAGCTAGACATTCCCATGCAATGACTTCAGACATTGATGGAAACACAGTTTATATGATTGGTGGAGTTTCTGAGGATGACACAACGCTTTGTGAAAATTCGTTTTGGATCTACCAAGCGGATGTAGAAAAGTGGACAAATATTGATGAATGGAATTCATTCGCCCGTCGAGTCGGGCATTCCATAGTGAAAAACAGAAACATGTTGGTCATTGTTGGAGGATATGGGGCAGATTCTAGTTACGGGTTCGATTTCTTGGCTGCTATCTGTGATTTAGAGTGTAACACTGTCAAGATTGTAACACAAGTAAGAACTTAACTCTAGCTTATCCAACAAGGTTAACTCTCAAATCCTTTTTAAAGCCGAGTTGTCATTAAGTATGATATTATTTTCTAGGCTCTTCCATTGAATGACGTTTATCTACCGTTTGGGTTCACGGCATCTATACTCCATGATGAAAAGGCAAATAAAGAAAAGATTATCGTCTTTGGAGGTGGTGGAAACTGTTTTTCGTTCGGCACTCACTACAATCAAGTGTGTTATCTTGTGACTATCAACGAGTAACTAGAGAAAGCAGTTGCGATTTCTTGGTATAATCCCCTTACTCAATGAATAAATACTCGACTAATCTGCAGTTCAGTTCCTCGAAGGCGTTTTATTGTTAAACACTAGCGGTCTACCATACATACATCGGTACAAAAATACGAGATCATTTCAACTATTATATAATCATTTACCCAAAGAAAAATTATCCTATTTAAAAGACAATTTATAGCTAGCTCTAATGAATTTTAAAGAATAACTAAGTCGTATCGTCAATATTTAAAATGTATAAACATACAAGCTGATATGAAATATTACTAAATCTCATTATCAGATTCAACACTTTCAACTTCCTTGGAGTTGATTTCAGAGTTGTCATTTAATTCTTTCACGTCCATATCTATCGCTTGTTGCATCTCCTCTGGACAAATCTCCTCTTCCTTTGCTTCCTGATGTCGTCCCGGAACATCTTCTTTTGAGGATTCTTCGTTTTTACTAACTGTAGGCTCTTCTTCATCATCCACATCAGTACTTTCTGAACTACTACCAGAATACTGCCGTTTCCTATCTTTAGTTTTAACTTCACTAGCGTCACTTTCGTCTTCTTCTTCCTTTTTGATTTTAACACTTGCACTCTTTGATCCGTTCTCACTTGTGCTAGAATTATCTACATCTCTATTACTACTGCCCTCATTATCACTGCTACTATCAGAATCAGATTCGTACGTGTGTATAGATCTCCCAAACCGAGTATAAATTGAATTCTTTTCAATTTTGCGAAACGAAGAATGACCTTGAAAATAGTCGGGGTTCAGGTGCATCACAAAGTTTAGGTATTCAATTTTCACTAATTTTTCCGGCACGTCATAACCTGAGTAAACCATATAGATAAGTACAAGTTTATTAACGCTGTCAACTTCCTAAATGAAGTAATTAAATAAAAGAACAAACGCTTACGTATTCCATAATTATTTGGATCAAAGTCAACCAAAGCATAAATCGGGCAGGCAGGAGCCAACCAGCGGATGCCTGCAGATATTTCGCCATGCTGATCCATCAAAATCCCGGAAACCTGTCCATGAAGCAAGTTATCCCCTTCCATTTCCACAAATACAACATCTCCGGCTTGAAAATAATTGCCGTGATGAAATATTTTCGGTATAATTGTTGGTTGTGCTGACCATCGCTTTCTGACCGTTGAACTCGTATACTGTTTAGATATATAAGTATGTTCAATCAAATCAAGGGCATATTAGAAACGTTGCTTGTATTCCAATTATGCGGATACACTAATGCTTATTATAATAGCATACCTGCTTTGAGCTAGAAGATTTGAAAAGTAATGTGCGTCTATTTCTCCCTTTGTATCTTTGAACTTTTCTAGCCCTTCGCTCTGCAGCTGCACCAGTCTTAATTTCGCCATCCCCCAAAACAACGCTGCCTCCTTGTTTCTTGGTCACTTGCTCCATAGCAAAAGCTGCAGCGGCACGCACAGGTTTCCACGAATATGTGCTGTCTACATCACTATCCTTCTGATCCATTAGGTCACTCACACTAACAGTTTCTCCTAAATCTTCCTTCATGTCGTGGTCCTCATCCTCGGACATGACGGACATGGGAGTGGGACTATTTCTTTGTGGATCCATATAAAAATGTTTACTGCTGCTTTCTGACTCAGCTTGTGCTATGGAGCCACTAGATTTTGAGGACCCTTCTGTAGTGGATCTTCTACTTTGTATTTCCCCAGCCGTTTCTTCTTCTTCATCATCATCGTCTTCTTCTTCTTCATCTTTTACAACCGTTTCTGGTTCAACACTAACACTGCCTGACTCGCTCTGTTGACTAATTTTCTTCAATTTTTCATTTGCGACCCTCTTAGCATTTCTACCAATTCGTACTCTTGAAATTGAAGTAGCTGAATCGGAATCTTCCTCATTTTTACTTGCATCATCATCATCATCACTCATATCTTCCACTTTTCTTTGATTATCTGCCACTACCTCCACCTCGTTATCATACTCAACTTCACCAGGTTGTGACTCCATGTTTACAGGGTCCTCTATTTGTTCTTCCTTAATGTGCACATCTTCCTCTTCCTCCTGGTTTTCTTCAACCTGATTATCGTGTTTCTCCACCACCACCACCACCTCATCATCATTTTTATTCTCTTCAAATTCATTTTCAGGCTCATGCTCATTTTGTTCATCTTCTTGTTTAACTTCAAAGTATTCAACATCATCTTGCCGTTCTTGTTTTACAGGACTTTTCTTTTTTGGAGTGGTGACTCCTCGTCTCCTCTTCCGGCCTTTGGGCTTTTTAGATTTATCTGGTCCAAAAATTTCTTGGATAATCTTTCTTGCAGGTGGTACGCTTTCGCTTTCACTATTCCCAGTCCTTGTACGCTTCCTAGGTGGTTCTTGTGGTTTGTCGTCTTCGCTTTCGGCACTGCTTTTTGTTGCAGCTCCTCTCTTCTCTTTTCGGGTTGAAATAGGCATCTTAATCAAAGGTGGAGGTGGAGGAAGAGGAACTTCGGATTGTAAAGGAGAGGGTGCAATATTCTGAGGCTTGACCACATCAATTCTGGTAAGTGGTATCGTTGGACAACGCGTCAATTTTGGAGGAGTTATCAATAAAGGTGTTGGTGTGTTCAAATTAACTGATACTGTAGCAGTTGGGCAAATTGCTGATGATGGGGAAGAAATGGACAAAACATGGATATGGGTCGGAGAAGGTGATTGAGGTGTGTTGGGGATTTCCACTGAATTACTGCTCATCTGAAAAACAATAATACTGTTACTTTTTCATTATAACTGAGACAAGCATAAGTCAACATCAATTATTCATACTTACCGAACACAAACAGTTTTCGACAACCAAAGACATAAACTTACTCAGTATATAGTCTAGCCTACCAGAAGAGTCAATTAATTGATTGCAAACTGTAATTACTTATGACTTAACTTAGTATGCTTACTTCTACAAAAGTATTTCATTCCGAATTGCCAACAATTTCTAAAAATAAACTCTGTTTTCTTACGACAATTCTAAAAACTCCGAAGAGATTGGGATTCAAAGCCTTCAAACTATTTTTTAGAGTGGATACATGCATACTATATGTACAGAAGTCAAAAATGCACTTTCCGCGGATCCACTGCTTTTCTTGTTAGTAGGTTCTCAATGAGCTGTTTGTGTGGTCCATTCTGTCCAATACCAGAACGGAATGATCGACACACTTCACTAGACATGCTAATTTTACTGAGCTAAAGATTGTTTAAAATTATGAAAAAGTATCAACCAAAACATAGGACATGTTACATATTCAATTAATCAATCATACAAGATTTATTATAAATTACACAAGGCTAGATTTAATTTTAATTAATTTGTAAACCAAAGAACACTACAATAAAGATTAGATAAACAACTAAAATTTACTTAAAAAAGCTAAACAAGGATTATGAGATTCTGACATGACTAATAATAAGAGATCATATCCTGATATTCATCAAATACTCTTACTCCGCCATCAATGAGCCAAGCGCACTGTTGATGGCTGACATACATTTTTCATACCCAGTAGCAGCTTCAACAGTAGAGGGTTCAAATCGCATTGCCTCCTGGTATGCCAATGACGACTGCTTCTGCAATATTAAGGCTTTCATTAGCCACCCTTGAGCTGAAATAATAATTGATATCGATAATTAACCAGAAACAATTCCGAAGATTGTACATACTTTAATGCAATATTTCTAAACGTGTGTGAAAGTCAAGTTACCATATTTTGGATCTAGCTCCAAGCATTTGTCACAGTCGGCCTTGGCTGATTCCCAGTCAAACAACTTAATGTTACACGCCGCCCGATTGCCGAACAATTTCGGGTCTTTCGAGCTTACCCCGATAGCTTTGGTGTACTGAGCTCGTGCACCGGCATAATCTCCTAAAAAAAGGAAAAAATGACGTTACTATTGGCGTAGTACCAAAAAAATGTTTAAAATAACACAAAATGTCAGCGAAAAGATTTCACCTTGCCGAAACAATTCATTTCCGCCTTCGTTAGATTCTGGCGCCGGGTTTGGAGCATTGGATACCTGGTCCTGTTTATCTAGAAGTTTTTCCACCTCTGACAACAATGAAGCCACTTCAGGTGATGTGTGTTCATCCAATGATTTCTTGAAATACACCTTCGCATTCTCGTAATCTCCCAACTGTCGGTATGAGTTACCCACGCGCATGAAAGCTTTTCCGATTAACCGCTTATTAACGCTGTTTTCCCGTCCTACTTCAACCGCATCTAAAGACTTTTGGATGCACTCCTTATAGTTAGCAGTTTCAAATGCGACTGCCCCAACGTTCATCACGAACCTCATGTCATATGGGTAGATCGCTATTGCTTTATTGTAATGTTCCAAAGCCTTGCTGAAGTTTCCATCCTTATAAGCTACATTTCCTGCGTCTTTTTCCCCATAGGCCTGATACACCCCAAAAAACATTATTGCGTTTTACTATGATTATCATGATACTCAAAGAAGACTCAAATTACTTTATCAATGCTTCCATATTCAAGAGAATACAACGTCCCCATCCACGTGGCGAAAAGCTCTTGAGGAAGACACCCCGTTCCAGGTGGAAGAATCTTATCTCCGTACGCATTACCGTCCTTTCCCCACAGAAGCACTCGAAGTGTCATAACCACTTTGGATTCAAACTTGGGGTCACAATATTTCTCACTGTGAAATCACATAACCACAAAAAATACATATATATAATTAAACATTGCCTACATTGCAAGTAGTATTTTGTAAGTTGTTGAGAAATGGAATTACTCGAAGGCTTCAGGACGTTCTTGAAATTCCTTCATTAAAGCCACATACTCTGGATCTTCCAACCACTGACTCGTTCGTCGATCATTCTTCAGTTTTTTAAACAGTTCAGGATCGCCAAATGGATGGAGAAAATTCGGAGGAGCAAATGATTCAGCATTCGTCGGATTTTTCACCATCTCCACGTAACGCAAGATATTTGTCCAAGGTTTTCCCATAGCCATTTCCGCCCATCCAGATTCCTGTTGCTCAAGTAAATATCATATCCATGATAAGCATTCATTTCTATAAATCAGTAACTACAACTATTGACTCTGCAGTTTAGCAACTCACCTGTGACGCCATTTCTCTGGCTTGATTGATCCCTGAAACTACTGAAACTGTTCCACAATACAAATGATTACCAACTATAACAATGTTCACCCCTAATTTGATAAGCTTTAAATTAAATGTAATTATATGTAAGTCTTGACGGAGAAATAGATGGTTGGCGATTTGCAAATTGCAATACGAATTGCCGAAACATTGGAAAAAACTCTATCGGAGTCATACGCATACAAATATATGTGTGCTCTAATATGCTCATTCATAAACTCATAAACAGTGTCGTAGGGGCATTGTGAAATTTCCATTGTTGCAATTTGCAATGTTTAATCATTGTTTGCATAAAAGTAACAATGATGCTGCAAGCAAGATGCTAACTAATAACTAAGCATATTATTGAAACTTGGAAATGGAATCAATTCTTGATGTTAAAAATGAGTGTTAGTTGCATGCCTGAAAGGAGACGAGATGTCAAAATTTCTAAAATTATGAAACCAACTCCAAGCTAACAGCATATTTCACCTGTAATTATATAACCCATAAGATACAATAACCAATTAGCGGTGGTGGGTCCTTTTAATTAAGCACATTTTCCCAAGAACGAATCTAATTTATTTTCTCCCTGCAGTGTAAACTCTAAAGTGTAATAATATGTATCAACATCAAACTTCAAATTTTTTATATGTTTTTGACATTATTTATGAAAGAATGACCGTAAAAGGTGTCGGGCAACTAATATATCACACCTGTTTTGTCGCATTCCACTTGGTCACCTCATAATTTTCCATTTGGTTGAGGTATGTCGGCTTTAAATTACAATTTGATCAAATTTTTTACGCACGCTGAATAAACTAAATTTTCACAAATATTTGTCTTTAGATACATTTTTGGGTGTCTTATGTAAATTCGCAATGAGGAAAGGAAAGAAGGGCTCTAATTTAAATTGAGAAATAGCGATTGCACTCCTCATTTATGATTGCATGACATTCATTTGCATGCGATATTGACTAGTTTAATCTAAAGTATGAGCGTTTAGTTTAGGTATTGTCTATATGTGTTTGAAATATGATGATGTGATGGTCCCACTATAGACAATGGTCAATAGTTGCCTATCCTTTCATTTTCGTAATCTCATCTTGACAAGGGGCCCCTTAATCCCATCCTTTTTGCTTGAAGAGGTGTATGTTTTTATGTCCACATCATTTCACAGTTTGGTTTGGTTTGGCGTCTTTTGAGAACTGAACCAATTTTCAGTTTTGATGTGAAATTATACAACCCATTCTTCATTGTTTTCCAATTTTCCATTTATATCTTGGGCAATCTTCCCCATTGTCATGTTTGCTCTTGCCCATTGTTATTAAATTGCAATCTTCATTTCATCGATTACGTTTGACTTTTAATCTTTTGCTTAAAAAATATTTGTCTCGAGAATCTTACGTGATTTTAATTAAAGACTCACACGAAACACCAGAAAACTGAGCAGTTGCAAAAAAACAAAACGTAATCATGATGATCTCAAATGAATTTACAATACAGGAACACCATCCAAATGACGATGACCCTTCAAATAATCTCTATATTGATTATTGTGTTATCACGACTTTGTTTGGGAGACTAGAAGCCCCTCCTATGCTCATGTTTCACTTTTCAGACAGATTTGGGGTTATTGCTTATTTTAACGGAAATAATTGTCTTCTGTTTAACATAATGCACAATGGACCATAAATTATAATTGCTGTTGATGCGGTTGCGATTTGACCTAAGAAAATAAATGCAAACTTTAATTAATTAATCAACATTTTTCCTGCTTCTTGAAGCAAAAATAAATACATATTGAAAAAATTCAGAGGAACAAAAAGACGTTTTCTCACCTTTACAACATATCAGCTACCAAATATAACCAAGGTGGAGTCTTCTGCGAGTTATTAGTTATTACATAATTATATAATTTCATTAATCATCTTTTACGTTTTTACCAGACTAGCCGTCTTGCCAGCAGCCAAGTCAGGTATGTCAGAGAAGTTTAATGACACGTTACCTATATTTTCTATGACAAATATCCTGTCAACCCACTATCTGAAAATTCCTGAAAACAGCATAATTCCTCCATCGTGTTCTTGCATATCAACTACACATTATGAATGCAGCATAAAAAAGTGCGAGTGTTACAAGAAGATAGGGTAAAAAACTTCCTATTTTTTAATGACAATCATCCTCATCAGCATCATCCTCAATAAATTTGATTGTTAAAATCATCCATCTCCCCAAAAATAGGTAGCGTTTTTTGTCAACTCTTATACTATACTCAAAAAGACAGAAACACGATAATATACGATGTTTTGGATGGATGGGTCACGGATCGTCTTCACTTCAATAATCATTTTACCTACATGTATCCGGCCGTACCTTTTCTACAAAACAAAAAAAAAATTGTTTTTCACATCTTTCGAAAAAAAGAAATCTTTAAACTCTTCGTTTGTAGGATTTTGTCGTGTATCATCTCCTCACGCACTTGCATAAATACATAACAATTTTATTAACTTATATTACACGCATGAAAACATGACTTTTTATAATGACCCAGCCATATTATACGTACTTTTATTGCTGTTGTGTAGGAGAGAACATTTTTTATATGTGAATTCCGAGTTGCCAACAACGTGTCCAACGAGGAATTAACCCATCCTTCCGTCATCAACAAAATTCTCACTGAGATGACGAGATGAGGATTCTTCTCTTGAAGACTAAGCGGACGAGAATGATAGTGATAAGGATGGGTATGAATATAAGAAGTAAATGTGGACGGAAGCTGTTAATGAAGATCCTTACTACCGTTGCTGTTGCTTCTGCTCATCATTATCGTCATCATCATCGAAGAAGACGAGCTACGGAGTTCTAAAAATTATCTTGTTTTCAGTATAATTTCCTCCTTATTTTACACATTCTTAAAATTTATCTGCGACCTGCGTCCTCACTTTTCCGCTCGCAGGCATAATATTATTATTATAATGCTTAATGAATAATGAATGACTTTTGGCAGGAATTAAGGGGGGTATATCATTTTCATCTTCCTCAACACACCGCATGAGACCACTTATGAGATGATGTTAAAAATGAGTGTATTATTTACAGCTACCTAATTTATGTTAAAAAATGTTCGTTAATTGAGCTCTGATCATAGGATTCTCAAACCTCCTTCATTTTTATATAAGAAATCATTTATAATAACAAAAAGTGACATTAATAATATAAAAGAACATAGACATAAGCAACAACAAAGTTGCACAAAGCTTCACTCATATGGGGAATTACGAATTTACGATATAAATTCAAGACTTCAGGATATGATTGCATATTGCATAGGCATCTGAAATTGAGCCCTTTGTGAGTTATGCCTATTGAAAATTGTAAACAGAATGGAGAATGAATGCATGAATGAATGAATGAATGAATAGAACGAAAAAATGCATTTCGTTATTACACGACAGAAAAACTAGGTACATTCACATGACATAAAAATGACCTGTGGGGGATGACTATGTTGATGGAGACGATGACGAGTATGCGCTTGCAGTGCTTGCACATAAGCAATTTAGTTTTTATGCAATTTCGATAGAACAGAACCCTCACGAACCAAAACCTTTTTGCTGTCAAAGAGTGCAGCTTTTTTAACTGACTGCTTTTGCGCCTGGTAGTTTGTAGTAGTTAATAAAAAGATTACATGCGTTGAATGTGCTTAGCAAATCTGACAAGTTGATCATGAGCGAAGGCATAAAAATGAATAGATACATATTGCGTATGACTCATATTGATACAATATGTTTTTTGATATAGAAAACAATGGTCTACTAAAGAGAGGAACTGCTGCGGAAAGAGATGATAGATAAAATGCAGGCATAAGCGGTGCGGGGTGCAATATGTTTAAATGAACCTATATGCCAGCTTGAGTTTAAAGGGTATCATCATTGAAACTCTACAGTTTTTAAAAATAATGTTGATGTACCTCCTCACTCTAAGTGATAGTGATTAGTCTAGCAAGTATCCCTCTTGCGTTTTTTAGTTTGCTCGAAGATTAGTTGGAAATTGGGCAGTTCTTCAAATTAAGGGCATTCTGATATAGGCTTTTTTTTATTGCACGCAGGGCTGATTTGCATGATAGGATGGATTGATTACCCAACGATAAAAATGTTGGTGTGTATTTACACGCAGCCGCAGCATTCTTGGGACTGGTAATTATACAGTTATATAACAAAGAGGACAAGTACAGGCATAATTTAGACGGTTTTTTGCATGATTACTGAAAACATCGTTTGTGCTGAGCTCGGAAAGGGTCCCTTTATTATTACTTTATTTTTATCCCAAAACGAAGAAAACATCGTCGTGCAGCAATCGAGCAAAAATTATTGCAATTGCATATTACTCTTGTCACGGGATAGATAACATAACATTAATATTTCTTTTGCACGTATTCCCTTTTCCTGTCGCAGTGACAGTTTGGTTGCCGACTTGAAAAGAACATTAAAACCCATTTGTGGTCATCCTTTCCTTTTCTGGCATGTCTTAGGTTGGACTGGGGGATAATAAAAATTATAATTTAGCTTTCGGTCTCTCATTAAAAGGTGTAAGTGATGGTGGAGGAAGAATAGGAAGGATTTCAGTTGTTCATTGTTAACATCATAACAAGAGGTGGTGTCGGCTTTGCCTGTGAGTTTTCTCAGTTCGAGAAGTGAGAAAGCTCAAATCTCAAAATGGGACTGCTGTCAAATTTCCGTCAAAAGTTTAATAACGCGTTCTTCACTCAAGTGCTGTATGGAACGGTTGCGAGTTTAGCGATATTTTTAACGAGCTGGGATCATCTTGATCGGATGAGGGACAGATTTCAGAGCAAGCTGCAAAATGACACGGATACCTTTGATTTTATCGTTGGTGTGTGAAATAGTTTTGAGAAAATAGTCATAGTTTATATTATAATGTAACAGATTTTAAAGTGACATTTTGTTCTTTTTTCTGTGTAGTTGGATGTGGGAGTGCGGGGAGTGTGATAGCAAACAGGTTATCGCAGTACTACTCCGTCTTACTCCTGGAAGCAGGTTCAGAACCACATCCGTTCCAAGCTGTGCCTGGGTTAGCCTTTTTCATGCCCAATCATCCGGAAATTGATTGGATGCATCGAAGTGTTCCTCAAAAGAGAGCGTTTGGAAATTCTCTGAAAAGAGTATGTTTGCTTTTTTACAGTAGACGAGTTTTAAAGACTTCGCAAGCTTTGATTAAGTTTTCTAACTGATGGGATTTTTGTATTAAAACCAAATAGGAAGCAAGTCTAAGTGTCGGTAAGGGACTGGGAGGATCAGGGAACTTGAATTTCTTAAACTATTTACGTGGAAGCCCACTCGACTATGAAAACTGGAGAAATATTTCAGGAGACAAAAGTTGGGGGTATCGTGAGATGCGTAAATATTTCCAGTTAGTGGAAGACTACTCAAAAGGTATAGTCAGTATGTATGCCATATACTTTTTAAAAATTTAAAAATAGCAATTCATATAAGTTAAATAGCTTCACTACAAAGTACATTGCATTATTTTGTTTAGACACCACGCAAAATATGAATGGCACGCTTAAAATAGACATCCCCGACTTTGTTGGTCTCTCTGAGGAGTTCATAACAGCAGGACAAGAGCTTGGATTCAAGCATGTGGATCTCAATGATAATTTTGTTGAAGGATTTGATGTAAACTATTTTCCCATCCACAATGGCGTTCGCCAAGCACCTTATCAGTCTTACTTGAAAACGGCTAGAAATCGCAAATCATTAACAATCCGGAAATTTGCGCATGTCAACAGGGTAAACTATCAAGAAAAAACTTGCACGTAATACTATTTTAGCATCCTATTGAAATGATTGATTGAAATGTGCCATCAATTTTAGATTCTCTTCAGAGACGACGACACTAACCAAGTTACTGGTGTGGAATACGAAAGACACGGTGAACTAAAGGTGGTGAAAGCCACTAAGGAAGTAATATTGTCCGCGGGGGCTTTGTCCACTCCAAAAATTCTCCTTCTTTCTGGCATAGGTCCAGCCCAGCATTTACAAGACGTTGGCATTCCCCTCAGATTGGATCTTCCAGTTGGAAAAAACTTACAAGATCATTTTTCAACTCTTGTTGGACCATTCTTTATCAATGAATCCAGGTCTCTCCTGATTGGAAAAGATATTGATACTCGGGCATTCTTAGAATGGGGTTTGAACGGTAAAGGTCCCTTAACCAGCTCTTTTTACCAAGCATCTGCCCTCATTCAATCTTCATTCGCCAAAACCCGTGCGGAAGACAAAGACTGGCCAGATATTCACCTTCAGTTAAGTAGCATTGGTATTCACAAAACATATGCACAGGACTTGGCACACGCCTACAATCTCCAAGAGAATCTCTTATCTCAATATTACGGACACGCTGGAGGAAAACAAGGTTTCTCCATTTCCGTTTCGAATGGCAGACCTGTTGCCCGCGGAGAGGTTTTGTTGAGCGGACGAGATCCCAAAGATAAGCTGATGATTAATCCAAAGTACCTAGAGGATTCCTACGGTCTAGACGTGAATATCATGAGGGATGGCATTCAAACAGCGTTGAAGCTTGCGGAGAACTCAACAGCATTCCAAAAATTGGGCGCCAGGTTCACTGATAAGCGGCTCCCAGGCTGCGAGCACGTCAAATTTCGAAGCGATGCTTATTGGGAATGCTACATCAGACAGTTTTCTCTGAGTATGCAAGCATTCTGTGGAACGGCTGCAATGGGAAAATCCACCAGTAAATTTGCTGTGGTTGACCCAGAACTGAAGGTGATTGGGGCTAAAGGACTGAGAGTAATTGACGCTTCCATAATGCCTTCCATAGTTGTTGGGAGTCCACAAGCTGCAGTTCTTGCTATTGGGGAAAAGGGAGCAGAAAGCATTTTACAGTATTGGAGACAATTTGATGTCCCTTCAAAGGTCAACCAAGATTTGAAACAACGGGGTGTGGGAGAATTTGAAGGAAAAGATACGCCTGACTCATTTTCTGGGTTTGCTTTTATCGGAAAAGCTACAAATAATGGTAAACAACAAGGTAGTCGAAGTGAAAGACCAAGGCAGAAGCTTCTAAAACAGAAGCAAAAGATAAATAATCCAGTAAGTGTAAACCCAAAAAATTTAAGAAGCACTCCACCTCCTTCAACCACAACGACGACAACAACAACTACCGCTCCAGTTCAGAAATCAGATTTTGAACAGGCGGAAACTAGATTTTCTCACAATTTGAATACTATCATGGAATTTCTGAGAAACTCGAGAGCAATTAATGAAGCGATTGATGATGAGACTTACAACGATTTGGTTCAGAATTTTGGGGATAGGATTGTTGAAATTATGAAGAGGAACAAGACGGACATTTTCTTTATTCCCGTTACAACAACAACAACCACTAGTACAACCACTAGTAGACCTGTTGAAACTACCAAGTCTTCAAAAACGGTTACAACAAAGAGACCTTCAGTTGCTCCTGTTTCAAAGAATAACAATTTTGGTGGGGCAATAACAAGCTTCCAAAAATTTAATTTGGGAAAACCCGCTAGTAGCCCTTCATCTTCAAAATCTCAAAGCAAAACACATTCACCATCTCAATTCCCAACCACTTTGAAACCAAGATCACCTTCACCATCTAAAGTCACCACAATTGCTACTAGATTGTCAACATATTTTTTGAGTAATACTGTCACCCCAAAAGTCAAAGTAACCACCACAGTTCCCAAAAAGGTTCAACAGCCCTCCACCTTACCTTCTTTCGGTGGGAAAGGTACCCCAAGTCCGAAATACTCACCCCTGGTTTCAAGCCACAAATCAACACCCACACCCAAAAAACTTGGCATAACCACCATAACCACAAAAACTCCATCTTCCACCATAAAAACTTCCACCGCTAGAATTACTACCACATCAGAGCTTCCAGGAACAACATTTGACCCAGAAGAATTTGAAGAGGTTGAAGTAGAAGACCCAACTGATGAGACTCCACTTGAAGAATCTCCAGCTGAAAAGAAACCAACAAAAGTAGTCGAACTGATTTTAAACCATGATCTCTCCATAAATCAAACCCTCGAAGTTGAATCCTCCTCAAGCAATAAGAAAGATAACCGTAAATTGATCGAGTATAAAACTGAAGAGCTTCGACCATTCCCCGAGTATCCACCTTACAAAATTTTCCCTGTTCCCGGAAGAGAATTCCTTTCTTCAGGTCTTGTCTCCCAAAATCTTCCTCCACTCATCTTGAGCCAGTCCTCATCCTCTGGATTTTCAGGAGGAGGAGGTCTCACTCCGCCCCCGGAAGTGATATCATCTCGAGATATCACGGATTCATTGCAGTTGCCTATCCCACAGTTCCAACAAGCTCAAATCATTCCACCACCCAAACTCCCACCAATTATTGATGACAATGTGCCAATTCAAACTGCCAAAACTGTGCTTTATTACACGCAAGTGTTTCCGAGAAACATTAACGAAATTAGGAACAGTCATAATAGCAACAATAAGCTATCTTCTTCTTCTTCATCATCATCATCCTCCTCAGGCCTGGTGGATGTTTTGGATACCTCCTCATCTAGAATACAAAAGGAGGATCATCATCAAAGCCAAAATATAGTACAATTTTTCCCATCTACCACCAAATAGCTGTAAGTGTATGAGTAATTAAATTTTTATTTTTTGTCTTAAAAACTTCCTTTTTGTACAGATTATGTAGGTTTATGAAGTTACCTAATGAATGATAAACGCTCATTTTTTCAATAATTCAACTACATAAAGTTTTATTATGCCGTCTTTTTTCCTGTGGTACATGTACATAATGGTTTATGAATGTATGAATTTTACTAAATCTCAATCAAATGTATACATACATATAATCACAATCACGTTGCTTTTACTGGTGAACTTTAGCGTGTCCTAATTGTATGGGTCAGTACTTTTTTTTACTTTTTGTTGACAATAAAACTTGTATATTTTGATAAAATACGTAGTTTCATCTCAATTAATAAAATTAAGAATTATTGAGGACATCCCTATATAGTTGGGCTTGCATAAGCCCACCTACCATCTACATTTATAACTTGAAAACAAAATTTGGAGACGACCAGACAACATTTTTTCCTTTATCGGTGATGATATAGTGTCGGACCATGAACCTGTCCGCATATTCATAATTTAAACAAAATTTAATTACCCATCAATCATTACACATGTATTCAAACATTCTGCACAGTTGTTGCCACATCCATTAATGTATGTGCGTCATGATTAGAGACGATCATTGCATTGGTACGTTACATATATTATATAGCATATTATTATTTTGGTTGTTGTTGGAACGAAAACATCATACACACCTAGTACTGTACCACACAGTTTTGAATGGCCATCCTGCAATTGTAATGGTTATGAATTTAAAGATTGCGATTGTAAGCATCGTCATCATAGCATCCTTGTGCTTGGCTTTGCTGATTAGGTTTTTATCGAATGACCCAGATATTTTCAAGCGTCTCTCCGTCGATAAGTTTAATGGTCACAAAAACATACACACACGCATTGTATATCAACCTTGAAGACTTCATACACGAGCTTTGACAAAACGGATGAGTTGCATAGTTAAAAAAATATTTTGCTTGTCTAGTGTTGACTGTCTGCTCCTGTAGCATACAAACTATTATACCCAAACTGTATGGATTTGAGTACTTGTGTACTTAATGTTATGATAAATTGATAAACAATAATTATTTTGTGCCTGATGTCTTATGCCATTCGGAAACTACTGACATTCATGTACATTGTAGCTTGAAGCTATTTGAAGAAAACTTAGAAAATGAATTATTCTCAACATTTAAAGACGTGCTTAACATAATTGTTTTAAAATTTTGAATTTCAAACTATCTGACAAGTCGTAAAATGGCCCACTCTGTGGGCTTCCTTTTCCTGTGTGCACAGCTAGGTTTTGACCTTTGGATTTACAGTTTGTACACTATTTACAGTTTACTGGAAAACTTTTATAGATTTTTCTTCCCCGTACGAAGAAAGTCCTTGGACAAAGAAATCATTCTCATTACGGGGTCCGCAATTGGGATTGGGCGTGCAATTTGTTTGCAACTGGCTGCAAAAACTAAAGCAAAGTTAGTGTTGTGGGATGTGAGAAAGGATGAGAATGATGAATTAACTGAAATTCTCAGGCAATTTGGAACCCAAGCGTGGTCATACCATGTCGATTTGTGCTCTAGATCTCAAATTGAATCTGCAGCAGAGAGAGTATGTGTAAATACCTGAATGTATATTTCATCATTTCGATTAATTCTATCATGTAAAACGTGATATAATACTAATAATAATTGTTTCCTGAATACTAAGGTAAAACGAGAGGTTGGTGACGTCTCAGTTGTAATCAACAATGCCGGCATTTGCAACCCAGTTCGTTTTCTTGATGAATGTCAAAATCCTGAAACGATTGAGCGAGCTTTCCATGTAAATGTGCTCTCTAATTTTTGGATTCTTGCACAGTTCCTCCCACAAATGGTCATTCATGGACACGGGCATATTGCCACTTTGAGCTTTCTGGGAAGCTCCAGCACACTCCCGTTCTTGGCTTCTTATAATGCATCGAAATTTGCTCAGTTTGGGCTAATGGCCACACTTCAAGATGAAATGCAGAAGGATCCCTGGCGTCCAGACATAAAATTTACCACGGCTTTCGCAACTTTTACCGACACAGCGTTGACCAGTGGGCAAAAAATCACGTACAGGTATTTACGCTAACATAATGTAGAAAAATGGTAATATGGCTTTATGTTATGCTTTATGATTATGGTGAACTAAAAAAACAAATTTCATAATTGTTGTTGATGCAATCGGATTAAATTTCCTTCATATTCAAGGTATCCATTCATCCTCTCCACGTTGGATACAACCTATGTTGCAAAGTGTGTCATTGAAGCAATTCAAAGAAACAAGGAATGTGTGTATATTCCATGGTACATGGAAATATTTGTGTTGCTCCAGAGGTACTGAATAATACACATTTTTTCCTCATAATTACCTGCTTACAATTATTTATGGCTTGTTAAAGTCTATAGTATTTATTGGAGCGAATAATGATATGCAGTAGGCAGAGAGCTACTGTATATAATACTAAAATCAAAAATTGGATCTGCTCTACTTTATATAGAATGATTCCAACACGTGTTCGCCGCATCTCAAATAAATTACTATTTGACCTTGAGTTGACCACTAGGAGCGTGGAGTTTTCGAGGAACCATGCGCCACACAGTCATAGTAAAAAATTTGGACGATTTACTCTTCCACCATTGAAGGAATAAAGTAGGTAATATTATTATTTGAAAGATTAGTTGTTCATACACTTGTGATATAATCTTTATACCTTTAGCATTAATAAACCCAATTTATAAAATACTATTCGTTTATATACTGCTGACTTGATTACAAATTGTTTTAACTACTTATGAATAGCCAATAAATTCAATAAATTGTAAATTTTGTAGCATTAAAATTAAACTATATTCATGTATTCAAGAATTAGAAAATGCATTGCTTGTGTGCGATGCGATAAGCCAAAAAAACAATTCTCATGATGCCCACTTGTTGTACAGTATTATTGTTATAAATTCATTGCACTCATCACGACGTACTGAACTGGGTTTAACAGTTAAGTACCTCTTTTATAAAGGATGATAGCATTAGTAATGCGAACAAACTATTGTTGTACCTTATTGTACCTTTCATTTTTTCAGTCATCAGACCAACCTGCTGAAATCACAATCAACATTTCCAGTTTTCTCATGCCAAATGTTCCTCCTGGGAAGTAATGCCGGTTTCCCAACAATCCCCATCTTATCGTCGGCAGTCAAGTCAGTATACTCCTCGAATATTAGAATTCGTATAATATTTTTCCTGTTCACAAAGTCATATAATTGCTTAAAGCTAGAGTAGTACTAAAATGTGCACGATATCCGATGCATTTCTTTACGCTATAAAAACTTGGTCCCGATTCTTACTTGCTTTCAAGCAACCATACTGAAGCATTCCAATAGTAATGATTTTTCATTACTCTTAAGTCCGTGAGAAATAATTATTAAGCAATATGTTGCTGCATACGGATGAGTAACATGCTTAAACGTAGCAAGATTGTTAGCTACATTTTTATTTACCAACATGAGGTAATCTGATATGGGATTCAAACCCAAGAAAGACCCCTTCTCAACTGGAGTTTCTCATGATATCACCTGTACATTGTGGATTAACTAACCCTGCTGTTGTATTAATGACTTTTTTTGTGAGATTACTGAAATTATCTGATGATGCAATAAAACTTACTAGATTGGGCAGTTGAGTAGCATATAGCATATAATAATGTATATTATTGTCCAAGGAAATTCATTCTTCTCATGATCTACATCCTATTCAAGGAGCTGCTATGCTGGTCTGATGCTTTCCTGACTGTAGCTTCCTTTAAAATGTTGTCAATTACATACAATATTTCCAGTAGTATCACTTCAATAGAACCTAATCTGCAGCTTTTAGGAATGAACTAGTTTTAATGAGAGCAGTTTCTTCTCAAGCTTTAGCAAACTATTCACTGCGACGATGCCGTGGGCTAAGGTTCCGATATGTGCATGGTTTTCATAAAGGAGCATTCCCTTCTAAGCCAACATCATCCCTTTTTTATTGCAGTTTTTTCAATTTTCCAATAATTGGACAAAAATATTTGATAAAATGGGGATTATTTCTTTGGTTTATTCAGTGATTAGTTTTTTATTAGAGTTATGGGTTTTTATCTTGTTCATTGGACAAGTGTATTTTGAAATCATTTACAAATTTTTATTTCCACCGGAGCCCAAGAGTCTGGATGATGAGATAATTCTGGTAATAAAAGCTTATTTGAATTCTGTAATAGAAAATTATTACAAGTGAAAGGGGTTTCAAAAACATTAATATCTAGATCACTGGAGCCGCATCAGGAATCGGTCGTCAAATTGCGCTCCAAATAGCTGCAAAGGCCCGTGTAAAACTTGTCCTATGGGATGTGGACAAAAACGGAACTTTAGATTTAGCAGGGGACCTTAAACGGATTGGAGTTGAAGCCTTCACTTATCACGTTGACCTTACCCAAAGGTCACAAATTATTGAGGCTGCGGCTAAAGTGAGACAAGATGTCGGAGATGTGTCAATGATTATAAATAATGCCGGTGTGGCATATCCTCAACCATTCCTGGAAAGCTCGCGAAAGCCTCGGAATCTGGAACTGATTTTTAAGACAAATGTCTTTGCTCATCAATACATTATTGGAGAATTTCTTTCTCGAATGTTAGAACTTAGAAAAGGGCATATTGTGACAGTCGCCTCCGCATTGAGTTTCTCGTCAACAGCGTATTTAGCTGATTATATTGCATCAAAGCATGGTATACATGGAATGATTGAGACACTCAAGGATGAGCTGGCAAGAGACCCTTTTCAACCGGATATCAAATTCACTACAGCATTTCCATACTTTACAAATACGACTATAACAGGGTATAATAATGCTACCCTTGTGAGAAGGTAATTAGTCAAAACTTTAAGCAGCTCCTGTATTGTAAATCATATATGTATTTATAATAAAAATTTCGTTATTTTTTATCGTAGATATCCGTTTAGTTTTCCAATGCTAGAAACTTCTGCGGTGGCTAGATACATTGTGGATGGAATCCGAACAAATAAAGAGTTTGTGTACTGTCCAGGATATTTGCGTGGGTTTCTAATATTAAGTAGTTTACTTCCAACAAAAATTGTACGGGCTGCCAAACGGCTTTTCACTTATGAATTGGAGATGGACCGGACTTATTTTGAGACGATTGCAAGCACCCCAATCCCAGCACCCAATGATCCAATACCTTCACCCCCTCCGACTCCGGCAAAAAACGGATTAGCCAAGCATAAACCATTAGTGCCCCCTCGTGTGCCTGTGCAACCAGGGTCATAGAAAATTATGTATATTCAACTAAATAACGCTATGCATTATTTAGAAGTTGTGAACAATTGAAATGAATCTTTTTTATTAACAATACCATTTAATAGTGTCTGAATTTTATTTGCCATTGCATCAAGTTTAAACATGACAGTTTTCACATCAAATTCAAGTTAAACTACAATAATATCTTAAGATATATATAAAGGGGAGATCTTCTAAACAGTATTTTATTTTCAAGTTGTTTGGGCTTCACTTTAGGATTTGAATCGTGCATAAAGTATGATATATTTAACTAGTATTTTATGTATGATAAAGAACTGATGACTTTCCTGGCTTTAAAAAGTGATATCATATTATATGATCGTAATCAATATCAATTATAATTATTATTAATTAATCTTTGATATAATTACCGACTACTACACAAGTGTATTTAATGTTTACCACTAATGCATAGGGTTTAAATTTTTCATATTATACTCATGCTTACTTACATGGTATTATTATTATATGTGACTATTTCATTGAATCATAAGTTTTATTTACTAAAATGTGGTAAAAATATGTGGTACTGGTAAATAAAATTCAATTTCAAATATTTTCTCTGTACTTAACACAAAATACTAATTACTTTTAAAAACTGCGTGCTATCTAAATCTATGACATGGCATGACTAAGCTGTCTCAAAACTCGACAAGGAGACAATATTAAACTGAAAACAAACAAACACGAATCAAGTATTAACAACACACGTATGCACATTAGATACTCTCATTAGAGCTGATATCCTCATGCAGATCTGATCTGTACTGGAGTTGATGCACCTTGTGCTCACCATTTTCCATTTTCCCATTCTGATATTCTGCTGCCAATTTCTTTGGAGGCCTTCCAATCCTTTTCTGTTGTCCATTTTTCCAATCATGATGATAATTAGCTGGCATATGACATTTAGAATGCTCCTTTAGAGATTTCTTTGACGAAGTTCTAAAGCTGCAAGTAGGGCAGACGTGGAGCAAATTCGGATTTTCTTGATGATGAATCAAATGACTATCAAGGGCTGGCTCATCCCCGCAAACAAATGGGCAAAAGGGACATCTCATCAACCCGTCCCCAGAATCTAAACTGCCATTTGAGTTGGTATGGGGCTCACCATTTTGTACAACTTCCAAAAGTTTTGGAATTTTCAGAATGGAATTACCACTCTCATCATCCAGCTGCCCTTTTCTGCTCAATACTTTCAAACTTAGTAATTCTGAAGGAATGTTTCGCTGATTTTCGTGCTTTTTCAGATGTTGAATGTAGTTTGCATAATATGTCACGGCGTAATCACATATTGTGCATTTGTACCTGAATAAAAATAAAAATTTTATAATGAAATTCCTACTTGACAAAAAAAAGTATGCTATGCTTTCATAATTATTATCTTAATATTATAATAGATTTCCCATTTGTACTTGATACACAAAAGAAATGCTAACAGTACAAAAATATGACATATTATACATTATTTATTTATTCCTTCGAATTATGGCTTATTCTTACTTTTGGTTGGATCCGTGAAGACCGATATGGGTATGATACTGATCCTTCTTTTCAAATGCTGATGGACATTTCATGCACTTGTAGCGTTTACTCTTCACCCTTCCGTTTTTCATGTAGGTAGGGTAAACAAATTCTGGATTGCCCTCATAGGCTTCATCAGGGACTGGCGCATTCTTATCGGCATTTTCTAGCTCTGACGACGCTACCACTCCAGAAGTTACAAAAGGAGTGTCCTGATGAGCAACCATTGCCATCATTGATACCGGATTACAAAGTGCTGATGCTAAAGACGACTGTGCAGATTTTGCATCTCCTGTGGCAATCTCAGTTGACAAGTCCGTTGCGGAATGAACCAGCTCATGTGCGGTAAGGATTTTCTTTGAAACTGCCGAATAGTCACAGTATCTACAGCGGTATTCCGCTGCTCGTCCATGATATCCAATATGTTGCTGAAAGGTTGCAGGGTTCCAGAATTTTTCTGGGCATTTGGGACAAACAATGGAGAGTCCAGTTTTTTTCATTCCATCCATATTTGGTTCCGCAGCAGCAGAATGGTTGCTGTCTCCGGATTTGAACTTGGAACCTGAGACCGTTGAGCCACCGCTCATTGACTGAAAATAGCTTGTATTTAAAATACTAGAGTTCAACAATGACGCGGTGACCGATGTGTTGGTTGAGCCAAGGTTTGCTTTGGCCTTGGGAAATCTTTGCATAAGAGTTTTGGTTTTTTCTTGGTACGCTATACCATGTACCTTCATGTGTGACATCAGATGAGGATCCTTCTGACGTGCAGAGTATGTGCATTTGGGACACTGAAATGTTGATTTGTTCTCATGAAATGTGTGATGAATTTTCAACTCCTTCTCAAAGAAGAATCGTGCTGGACACTCGTCGCAAAAATAAAGACATTCCCTCTCACTTTTAGATGAAGCGGAGGATGGAGTGAGAGCAGGATCAGGAATTGGGGGAGATGATAATGGCGTTGACGTTACTGACCGTTTTCCAGAATTATTGTTGACTTTGGAATAGTTGTGACTAGATTTTTTCGTTTTTAGACTCAGGTTAACTGCTTCACAGGGTGGGGAATCACACTGACGACTACTCGTATGATTAGTTAAATATTCATGATCCTTCAAATCATTCACGTTGTGAAAAACTTGAGAACAAACTTCACATCTGAATCCTTCAATGGGCAGCCCATTACTGTCCCATCCAAGAATTGGATTCTTGCTTGCAGACGTTGTCAAGTTTAATGGCTCATCTGAAGTGTAATCCATTTCATTTAGTTCAGCGTATTCGGGTTGGGTCACCGGAACTCCGATTTCATCTATTTGGATCCCATGAAGACGTAGATGCTGAAGGAGGTGAAGTTTGACACTCACGTTGAAGGTGCATCGATGGCACTTGAATGGATAATCACGTGGTTCGTGACATTGCTTGTGGTACTGAAACTGACTAAGGTTGTTTGTTACGTATGGACAAACAACACAATGATATTTCTTTTCTTTCTTGGTGCTCTCTGGTGTTGTACTGGTAGGAGAAAGTAGAGATAACTTGGAATCGGATGTAGAGGAAATCATGGTACTGGAATTGATAAGTCTGTTTTGAATCTCAACGGTTTGGGACTGATATAAAGCGTCACCGTGCAATTTTAGATGCTCCTGAAGTTCACTGAAACATTTAATAAAATAAATGCATAAGGCATAAGCACACAGTACTATTGATACTAATTGTTCGTAGTGAGGAATTAGTAGCAAGTGTGAGTTGTTTACCTTTTCACTGCCACAGAATAGGAGCAATGTGGGCAACTGTAATGGTTATTGGATTTGCCAAAATGATGATCCGAATGAATTTCCATTTCGTACAAAAGATTTGTGGTGAAAGGACAGAACTTACAGGAAAGCACATTCCCATTTTCATCATACATATGCTGGTAAAGTTCTAAAAAGCAAACAGTGCCAGAAGAGTTACTTGTTTGTGCAAAACTTGAGAGGACAAATAGAAAAATACCTAATAATGCTTTAAAAAATATTTACCTTTTTTCTGCTGACCGTTTCCGCTCATCATTGAAAAATCCATTACATCATTATTTCCCAGGAGTGTATCTGCATCCTGTTCTGGAACCAAAACCTGAATAAGATGATTATGACTGAGAAGTGACACTGGATCCCCTTTCTTTGGTTTATGCTGATCGCGTATATGGGTGCTGACTACGTCTTTGTTAAGATGCTTGAAGGAGCACTTGATGCACTGCCACATGCTTAAAATCTTATTATTCCCATTGGTGGCACCACCAGTACTCGAGGAAAAGTGGGGCTCTTGCAACCTTGTTTTCTTGCTTGGCATCATCAATCCTTGGCTGCTCATATCATCTTCATAGGGACGAGGCCGTTTCAACGACAGGTCAATCCCACTGGGAGGCATGTCATCCTCTTCCTCTTGATTTATTTCTACAGCTTGATCCTGTTTGTAAAGAGAGAGAGAGTGAGAGAAGGAGAGAGGGAAAGCAAACAAAAATCAAATTAGTTGTGTAATAATGATATTGACAACAAAAAAGTAAAAGATAAATTATCCATCTCATGTATTTACCATCAACGCAGCCTGATAAATTTCTCCTCCAGCCAACATTCTCGTCTCAACAAAACTTCGTCCTTCACTTGGATTCCCTTTGGGCAGAGCAAGTGGTAAAACTAGCTCCGAAGTAGAATACGCTGATTCATCATTTTGTGAGATACTATTACTACTACCGATATGACTTATCATATCGTCTGCTACAGCAGCAACGGCGTTGCTTCCTGTTGATGAGGAAGAGGACGATGCCGGAGCTTTGGTTAACTTTGGCATTTTTTGCTTTCCAGAAGCAGAAGAAACTGGGGTACTAGGAGAGTTAGCTGTGGACCCATTTTCCTTCTGACTTGAAGCCAATTCTGGACTTCCTTTAGGAGTTGCCACAGCAGAACCTTTTGTTCTCTTACTCGCCACAGTGCTACAGTCCGGTGCCTTTGCGTTGGCTGAATGGGTCAATGCCATTGTAACTAGATAGTTGTCATACTTCCTGTAATCCCGTTGTCCACTCTCATGTGTCAGCAAAGTTTTTGCTTTGGCATGCTTTGGATCTTTAGGTGTTTTCAATCTGATATGTTTATTCACATCCCAGCGCCAATTCGACTTATAGTGACATTCCGAGCACTCAAAAGGCTTCAGGTTATAATGTCCCACAATATGGACATGGAAACGGGAAGCTGTGGTTGCCCAAAAGGAACAGTCGTTTTCTGGGCAACGGTACACTTTCCGTGTGGTTATCATTGACTTGCCTAACTTGGCTTCTCCGTCCGTACCTTCCTCTCCATCCTCCTCATCGTCGTCAGCATCATCATCCTCAACATCAATATTAGCGACTGGACTACTGGTGCTCTCAGGCTCCTCTTCTACATCCACATGTTCCTTCTTGTTGTTAGGTTCAGCGGAGAAAGTATCACTTTGATAGCCTAGATATTCCATTTCATCCATTTTGCCTGTGTGAATTGCCCCAACTCCGGGAGCAGTCTCAAAGCCAATAAGACCATCACTGTCTGCAGACCCATTTAAAAGTTGGACTTTGGACTCATAGTCCCCATCATCAGACTCATCAACTTCTATATGACTCGTGGAGGACGAACCATTCCAGGGCGAAATATTTCCAATGGTTGAGACAGGTTTTGGTGGAATTTGAAAATTTTGTTCTGGTGTAGCTTTCACTGCTGCTTTCTCCATTGACTCAACTTTCACTTGACCACTTTCACCCATCTCACTTTCTCCAACTTTCTTTGTCACTGCTCCCAAGCATTTCTCTAGGTGAGCGGTCAAGTCCGCTGTTGACTTACAACGTTGCCGACAGTGTTGACAGCGATTGGACGTAGAAGCCACTGATGAATTCTTTTGACTATCATCATGTATACCAGTGTCCTCTGATGTTTCTTGTTGTTGTTGTTGTACTTGTACTTCGATTTTGCTTTCATTCAGCTTCTGATTGATTTTTTCATAAAATGATGCTAATGCCCTATGCTTGGGCTTTTTCAAGGAAGAAATCTGCTTGTTCTGAGATGAAAACTCACTCATGACGGGAGTGAAAGCACTTTCTTTTCCAGATATATTTAAGATGCTTGATTCTGCAGACGAAGAGTGCATGGATTCCGAGGTGCCTTGAACATGATCACCCCCATAAGCTTCAGACGCCTTCAAGGGGGATTGTGATCTATGGAGTGAAGGACTACTATTGCTGGCAGCAGCAGGTTGTCCAGGCTTAGGTGAGGTGGCTCCTTTCGCCTTTTTTGGAGGCAGAGGAAACGGTAGCACAATATTATGACTGGGACTACTACTACTGGGGGCGGGGGAACAAGAAATAATAACGGGAGTACTGTCATCATCGTCGTGCTCTGGACTACATGAAGCTGCTCTCGGTTTTTTAGTAGCGTGCTTGTTCCGAATCCCATGTTGACTAGACATATGCTTTTTTATGATGCTGCCACTTCCATCTCCACTCTCCTCAAAATCACATAACTCGCACTTTTTCACGTTCCTTTTCAGATCATCATCGCCCGAGCATGCCTCATTATTTCCGGTGGCGTCATCCTCCTTCTTGGAATTGTTTTCCTCTGCTAAAGATAGCCCTGTCACTGATCGAGAAATTCGCAAAGGCGGAACTTTCTTCTCTGATGAAGCGTCTTCCGACAAAGTTTTGCTGGTATCTGCTAGCGCTGCTGTTGCTGCTGGTGTCACGCTAGTAGTACTACTACTACTACTGTTGCTGGTAACGTTGTTGTTGTTGTGATTCCTACTGGGAATTTGCTGACGCTTAATGCTCTCTATAATTTCTTCCGGTACATTAGTATGATGATTTTGTAAGTGGACCGTCAAACTTTGCTTGATATCGCAGGAAAAATTGCACAAATGACAACAGAGGATTCCTCCACCCAAATGGTTCTTGTAATGACGATCCAAATTCCACTTGTAAGGTGTTTTGAACTCACAATGGTCACACTGGACTATTGTCCCAGAGTGGGCTGACTTGGCATGCTTGGTATACTTGGCTTTCGAGCCGCTGGAAAAGTTACAGCGGTCACACCGATATGATTTCTTTTCAACAACTTTCTTTGCTTTGCTATCTGATTTCTTTGCTTTTGATTTGGGAGGTTGGTAGGATGGCTCCTCATCCGAGTCACTGTCTGCTTTCCCCATGATATCTGAGGACGAAGGAGGAACAACAACAACAACAGGATTGATATCTGAGTTCATTCTTTCTTGTATGAGTTTGAGTGATTAACTTGCTAACATGAATGCCCTGTGTAACCAAAAAATAATCATAATGATTATTACTATCAAGTCTACTAAACCTTTTCAAATTTCTACCAGTAATATATGTTTCTTTTCTAGCTAATAACTACACGTAACTCTAACCCCCTTTTCTCAATGTAATTTACTCCTCCACACCAAGAAAAAAACAAACTACTACCAGAAGAATAGTTCTCAAATCTCAAGAAAGACGCTCTGGAAAATTCAAAGCAAGGTAGACAAAGACGAAAATCAGCTAGAGTATGAGTAGGAGAGTAGGACGGCGAATGACAAAAACGTAAAGTTGTGTGAGCCAGAAAACCCACGGCTTGGGTCCCAAGCAGCAGCCTGATACACATGATACACACAAGAAGACGCAAAAGCAAGTCGCAGATGGATAGAGACGAGCAGCTTGCAAGCAGCAAGGAAAAGGTTGATAAAACTAGGAGTAAGTTTTCTCAAATAATTTATTGCATTATCGAAAAAAGAGAAGCAAAGTGGAGAAGCGACAACGTGTCTTCCGATCATCTGATCACACATGCAGAGCAAGAAAAGCTTTGACTCTGTTGGCTGCAGCTCCTCTTCCACCAACCAACTCTCACTCAACTCTTCTTCTCTGCTCATTGATAAACATTGCGGATTACGAAACGGATGTTTGAGAAACGATCAAATGAAATGGATTATGTAATGCCAATGCAGATCCCTTTGTTATGGAAAGCTGGGTTTCGTTCAAATGTCTGCATCCGAAAACAACTGAGACTGTTGATGATATCCTAAACCTCCTGTTCTCACATCTAATTATGGTGAGTGTTTATTTATGTCTTTTTGCTTACCTGCGTGCTGCCACTAAAAAGTGCTTAATGACTTTGGCCCGGTTTCCTCCTGGAGTTTGACAGGCAAAGTTTTTTTTTGACCGATATACTATTATGCGTCCAAACTCAAAACTAAAATTGAACTCTTTTTTTACACTCCAACTTTTTCCGTTGACTGTAATGTAAATAGTTTACTTTTGTTCACACAAAAAAAACTGTTTTCACTTATATTCCTCCGAAGCTATGAAATCGAATCTGAACGCACAACAAGAAGAGGACGTCCTCGAGCCTCAGATCATCACGATCGTCTGCGTCCTTTCTCTGACACTGCTTCCAGTAGCACTACTTGTTCCTTCCGCTTTTACCACCATAACGCACTGAATCAACGTTCAAAGAACAAAGATATTTTTAGCTTCATTTCTTTTCTTTCTTTGCCTGCTGGGAAGCCTTTGCTCTTCTTCCTCCAGTTTCTGGAGAACAACTGCTATATATTTTTGCTGACTCCAGCACCGGGTTTTTTCTAAAAAAGAAAAAATGGGAGCGATAATATCGACTCCAAGAAAGAAACTCTCTGAAGACGACCCTTCCTAGTTTCATGTAAAAAGAAACCTCTTTTATAGCAACTACTTCTTTTGCTGCCTGCTCGCCTTCTGACTGGCACAAAACAACATGCATCTCTCTCAGAGTTCTTCGTCTTTTGCTGAGACCCATGCCATGCAATGAGATATAGTCAAGTTACATATACAGCCAGTGTTATCTCTATATATAATATGTTGGTTGGCTGGTGTGCACATGCATTATTATACATATATCTCTCCACTCCATCCATTCACTATCTCATATGACGATGTTGGATGTTATGTTGCTGCTATAATATTGAATTGCCTTTCTTTTTCCTCCTTTGCCACTGCCACCACCACGAACCAAAAAGGATCCAGTACACCAATAATATATGGAGTGGAAGGTCTTCAAGGAAAAAAGCAGACGAGTTCTCTTAGTTCTCTCACACACACATGCACAGCTCCGTTTTTTACAAAACATTCTCTTTCCCAAAGAGCGGAGGGATGGCAAGTAAAGCCCTTTTTTTACTCCTACCAAGAGAGAAAAAGTTTTTGCAGTCGAAGAAGGAAACGAGGTTGCCGGAGCTGCTTCTCATCATCATCATCATCATCAGCACATCTTCTTCCTCCTGCCTGCATCATCTCATTTCTCAAGGAAAAACGACCAAAAAGTAGTAAAAAGCATCGTCGACTGAAGCCATCTCATCATGTCAAGCAGAGCGAGGCAAAAAAAGAAGTGGAGGAAAATGCATGCAAAGCTTGGTAGGCTCTTCTGATGTTCACTTTTTTGGCTTTCGTTGATGACGACTATGAAACAAATAGCGTCTCTCGTCTTCGTCCTCTTTTTCTTCTCTATTTTCTACTCCCTACATTATTATTATTATGATCATCATCACCGTCCATGGATTTGGAAGGTTGGATGTTGCAAAAGAAAAGCCAAGGCATGGTGACTATGACTATGACCAAAAAATATTCTTACGTGTGCCATCGCCATCAGCCATCAACATCCTTCTTGCATGAAGCCTCGTCTATTTTTTCACCCAGAAAAACTTGAGCTCAGTTAAAGTTAACTGTGGTGGTGGTGGTGGAGCGAGTGACTATGGGTATGTTCTTTCGTATCGCATGAAAAAGCTCGAGCAAAATAGCACAATATCCGCAACACACATCTCGCTACTCCGTCTTCTCTCTCCTATTTTTGCTCGTCATCATATCGTGTGAGTGGAGTGGAAGGATAATACAGACATCATCATGATCTCGTTGGTATATAAACATGAACCCAGATATAAGGATAACTTTGGTACATTTATATAAAAAATGATAATGAATGTACGAAATGTGCTTTTTGTACCGTATGCCTTCACATCATCATCCATATGAGCGCCTATATAGAAAGACTGAAGTATATTACAAGAGAGAAAAGGAACAAACAACATCAACCACCGACCGACAACTGAGCAGCGACAGAAGCGCACAAATGTATATAATAATATGGCAAAGTTGGAGCTGAGGAGTCATGAGCAAGCAACCTTCATCCTTTGCCAACACCAAAAGAGTATTACGCTCTCACACGACGTATGTACGCATTGAAACAAAGTAGAAAACTGAGGCAGACAGAGAGTTGAATGGGAGAGAGTAAAAAAAGTATGGAATGGCTTCGGATTTGGATGGATGGAATAACATGCATCCATCGCTCTTCCTTTTTCCTCTTGCATATCTATATACTACTCTTGCCATATTATACCATATCTATATGTTGAGTGACTCCAACTCCAACAAATGCCACATAAAATGGAGGAGGAAAAATTGTGGGGAGACATTGCAATCCCAATTTTCTTTTGCCTCTTCCTTCTGCCTACTCTATATATACAAAAATTCTTTTCAAATTTTTATGGATTCGCCTTTCCCTGCTAATACCCGGAAAAACATACATTCATAATAATATGAGGTGGCCACTGTCATTCATTACTCATCTTCATTGATGTTCCCTCAAAAAACAGCCTGTAGCTTTGAAGGAATGATTAAATACACACGTGGAAACGAAAAAAGTGGCTGTTGCTCCCGCTTCTAGCCTTAGCCTTCCTCTCTACATGGGAAAAAGAAGATGAGATATGACTGAAAGAAAGAGCTCATTCTCATTGCCATCGCTAACTACTCGCCTTTTCCTCATTCATTCACAAAGGATGAAAAGCCATTATTCATGAAATGATCAAGGCATAGAAAAAAATAGAAGAAAGTAGGAGGAAACACCGTCCATGTCAATAACTTTTTCTTACACTTACATACATGTATGTAGCAGTATACAAAATACGCCTATCTTATTCCTACCTTTCACTCTACGTCATATAAAGTATTGAGCTTGTTACGTAATGGAAGTGGAAAATGTGGAGCTCGGGAAGATATTTTTTTTCGAAAACTGCAATGTAGAAGGTATTACAACGAAGGACGATTTTTTCCCAACTCCTCTTCTTTCTCATCCTGTCCTCTTGCTCTCACTCACTCAGTCTCATCTCCCTTTTATTTCTCCGAAAAAGCATACAAGCATAATAATACATACATATCCATCCAATATATCCACATCCACCACCATTATGAACCACGTAATATATATATATATCTCGACAAAAAAAAGGAAAAATACGTTATATATATCCCTCTCTCTCTCTCTCTTTTGTAAAATGTGTGCAAGAGGAGCAAGAGGGGAAAATGTAATGATGTTGACGACGGGAAGTTGGACTTTCTCGTTTCTCTGGTATTATTATTATGTTAGAGAAAAAAGCTTTTTACGCCAAGAACCTTCATCTATATAGTTTTCTGCTCGCTCCAACATATTAGAACAGAACCCTACTTTGCTCTTCGTTTTGTCCTCCTCTCCTCTTCTTCATCCTCATCCTTTTTTCTGAGAGAGAAAACCCCAAGCTAGGTCACAAGAAGAACGAAGAACCACTGACTGAGACTATATAGTCTGAGACTATACAAGTAGTACAATATATATAAAAATTGTAGACAACATGAGCTGCAGGATATTTTTTCTTTTCTTCTGTGCTCATGATGATCATGAGGATAATAATAATACAGAGTGGTCGACTGAAAAAAAACACATACTACTCAACTCCACTGCTTCTTGTGCTTGTCATCGTTCTTTTCCTCTTGGTTCATATTTCCGGGAGTGGAGTAGAAATGGCAAAACCTACGAAAAAATCTACTCAATGCGATGTGGATGGATATAAGTCTGAGTCAGATGATGATGATGATAGTGAATGCTCAGGCAACACCAAAATGTAAGTAGGCCACAAAAGACTATGTACATAAAACGTGTGTAAGTTTCTTCCACCATCCTCATCGTCAGCAACATCATCTCTTTCCTTTACCACCAAGTCTCTTAAGTTTCAAGGCATATAATATGTATGTACGTACACATAATATGATATTCACATCCGTACGTATAAGTACATCATGAGAAAGAAGAAGTAAAGTGTGGAGAAAGGAGAAAAGACGTAAAAATACCCAGGGAAGCTTTTACAAGGCTTTGGTCGGTTCACAACCAAGCCGAGCCAACCAAACCAACGCGTACTTTTTATTCTGTAAAAAGGAAGGAAGGCAGAAAAAGTAATATGAAGAAGATGAGATGGCAAATGTAAAGTACATAACATACGGTTTTTTCTTCTCTTCTTCCTAGAAACAGAGAGGAAGATTTTGATTCTTATTCTGAAAGAAAAAATCAAAAAGAGTATATATTTTTGCCTTTTGTCTTCCTCTCTCTCTCCCTCTTCGCCTGTCGGTATTCTCTGAAATGAAACAACCACCAACCAAACCAACATCCGTATTCTTATCAGTGTGGAGCCTCAGCTCAAGAAAATAAGAGAAAAGTAAGTGTTTAGTGGGAAGAAAAAATGTACGAGATGAAGCCTGCTATATTACAAGAACACTTGACTTTTGTAGATGTGTACAATTCATGTGCATATACACTTCTCCTTTAGCAAGAGAATAAAACGTATTTTAGCAAACAACGGTTCGCAAAAAAGGAAAGACAGAAAGAAAAATATATATAAAAGAATTTTATATATATTTTCTCGATTTTTATCCTTCATTCCACTCCATCCATTCGTACTACAAACAGGAAAAAATATCATAATATTATACGACAAATGTACATATAGTTTCATAGGAGATGTGGCTCTAGTCCGTCTGCAGTCATGTAAAAGTCACTCATATCGTGTTCCTATCTATTATGTATGTTCGTTTGTATATATTCTTTTGCTGTTTGGTTTGGTCTGCTTGAGAATGATGATGATCATCATCGTCAAGGATGTTTTTTTGGCTGTTGTTTTCCACCAAAAACCTCATAGGCTCACTTTATCATTAAGTCTTTTCGCTTCTGTTCTCTATTCTCTCTCGTTTCCTTTTCAGCTGGTGGATGGGATATTATGATATGAAATGGTGGTTGGTTGGTATTGGTGTTACGCTATGGTAGTGGTTGATGATGAAGAAGACAGACTGCTTGCTTGCTACTACTGTTTTTCTGTGCAAAACAATAATTTTTTCGTCTCTGCACTCCACTATTTCATTTCATTGTCTTCTCGTTTTCCTCTTCAACTCAAAACCTATTGAGTGACAGCAGAGAGAGAGAGAGAGAGAGGAAACCATATCGCAAGGATAAAGGTTCTGGGAATATCTGAGGAAAACGGAGCAGAATAGATAACTAGATGGATGTATGAGTTTGGATATCCAGCGAAAAGGAAAAAAAGTGGACGATATTAATAATATAATCCTCTCTCTACAAAAAAAAAGGTTTAACCTTTACGGACGTGGACGGTAGACCATGTCATGCCATCCTCAGCAACCACCACCGCACCACGCCACTTATTATCGTGATCATCATCATCATAATATCATCCTGAAGGATATATGTATATTATTATTACTATTTTTCACTGTTGCTGCACATACTGATGATGAAAAGATTGGGATAGTGTTTTATGCATAAAACTGGGTCTTCTTCCTTGCTAGTTGGTTTACAGCAGACCTTAATCGGCATTGTCGGCAAGTGTGAATGAGAAACACGTACGTTCATCCGTATTCATCTCTAAACACATCTCTCTCTCTTCTTTTCCTCTTCTGCTGACTTTACTCCTCTTCTTTGCCTCTTTTTATAATAATGATTGTACAAAAAGCAGTTTTGCCTGTGTACTCCTTATACCATATATCTTTTCGTTACTTTAGCATTACTAAATTTTTTCCATTTCTCTGTATTTTCCGCTCGCTTTTTTCTCTCAAGACAAGCCATCACCATCATCATCAGCGTCGTATCGTCTTCCTCCTCATCTCATGTTGAAAAGGGAAGAAGTAGCACAAAAGAGCGACTACTAAGAGCAAGCTATAAAAACCTTTCATTATTATAAAGAGCACATCGCAGTGCTAGCGTATTTTCTTCTATGTTCATTACTCTGCTTCTCAACTATGATCCTTCTCTCTTCTGTTCTTTGAGACCAAAAAGTGCCACCGACTGACTGACTCCCTGAGCATCTTCTATAAGGGAATGATCATGAGAGTGAAGAAAAGTAGAAAAAAAGTGGCATATAGGCGTATATTATGACAATGCGATGTTTTCTATACGATGTCGAAAGACATGTATATATATACATATCTACTACTTGCTATCATCATGACTTTTTCCTCAAAAGAAAAAAGGAGCAAGGATGAGACAAGAAGACCCTGCCTGGTTTCTTTTTGGCTCCTTGAGCTTTGGCAAACACCAAAAAGGCTTTAGCAAAACGAACGACTTCTCTGCTCTCTCTCCTTCTTATTATCACACGAAGAAGAATATACTCTAGAACCACCACGTGTTATATGCGTATATCTTTTGCTATCTCCGCAAGAAAAGATATGACTTTGAGATACGTTCCGTTTCTTCTTTTCCCTTCTCGTCTTATTCAAAGACAAAAAATACGACTCGTCTTGGGCCACTGCTTCTCATCATATTATGTGCTCTCCAAGTCAGTGGTAAGGAAAAAAGGAGCAAAAGAGTAGGAAAGGATGAATGCATGCATGCAACAAACATCAACATCTTCATCATCACCACCACCACCAAGCAACCAAACGATCACTAGCAGAAAAATATATAAGGAAGGACGACGAAGCACCAGAAAAAGTTGATCATGAGAGAGAAAAAATCATCAAGCCAAAAAAGACACTGGGTCTTGTCTGCTCTTCCACTAATTTCGTTTTCAGTTGATGCTCTGCCTGACTCTCTCCCTTCCTCATCTTCATGGGCGATGATGAGTTCCACGGCACGGGTGCAGAATCTTTTAACGATTCGAAAACTAATCAGATCCAATCTTCCTCCATGTTACTTAATGCCCCGTATATGAGCTGGGGGCTTCGCCCCCAATTCTTCCTGTAACCTGGTTACATCGTTACAAAAGATTCTGCACCAGTGCTCCACGGTTTCCCTGCTAATAAGACATTAAGAAAAGGACACAAGGAGCTAAATTACGTATCCCATCATCGTCATCATCATCAGCACCACCATTG
Organism: Orchesella cincta; assembly: GCA_001718145.1. NCBI lineage: Eukaryota > Metazoa > Arthropoda > Collembola > Entomobryomorpha > Orchesellidae > Orchesella > Orchesella cincta. The sequence goes on from LJIJ01001093.1 coordinate 51,622, forward strand.
CCACACTCATCATCAGCATCCTTCTCAACTTTTCATCAGCATCTGCATCATCATGAATCATAGTAGTCGAGCGAGTCGCCAAGCAACAGAAAAGCACCTTTACCTTGGGCACCTCACTCGCTCTCTTTCATAAAGAAGTCAGTTTGAGCCACCGTCATCCGCTTTTACGCAGTAAACTCTTTACCTGAAGAAGACAAAAACGAGTTGGAGTGGGAGAGTCTGGATGCATTCATATCCATCTCGTTACGTGGAAGCAGGAAAGAAGCCATCAATGTACTATCCAGATGGAAATCTTTGTTTTTGTTCCAAAAGAGCGAATTCATAATCTTCCATAGGATGTTGCGAGAAGAAGAACATAATAATGGTATGGTTTCCACCAACAAACAAAAACAGTGGACACGAGCTTTGCTAAAGAGGAGGAGGATGATGATAATGATGGAGCAAATGGAAAAAACGTTTATATTCAAAATGAGAATAATCATCATCAATATCATTACGGTGTGGATGAGGATAGACCTCATATGAAATGAATGTTTTGCAAAGCGTCGCTTGAAGCGTTGGAGTTGTTCTTGTGCATGACAGCCTTGGCACTGGCACACATTATATCATGATGATGATGATGGTGGTGCAGCCTCATTGTAGGATAGGATAATGTTGATGATGATGAAGAAAATGATGACTTGTTGTCAACAATTTTTTTCCTTATCAATTTTACCTCATTCTCAAAGAAGTACAATAGTAACCGTACTCACCATCTATTTCTTCTTCTTCTTCTTCTTCACATTCACATCAAAACTTGTGCTGAAGAAGTGGATGTGTGTGTGATCTCTATATGGGCTTATGGGTTTATGGCTTTGATGATTATGTCTGTTTTATGTACACACGTAAGAAAAACCTTCCCAGTTCGCTCAGTTGTTGATGATGATGGTAATCATCATCATGAGGATATACTTTTTCTTCAACAGAAAACTCAGGGTCATGTTGCAGAAATGAAAGGCTGAATCACACACACTCCGTCGGTCTTGCATAATAATGGCATTTGATTGACTACTGAATGAATGGCTCTTCTGGATAGTCGAAATGTATGCACACATTCTTCTCTCCTAAATTTGCATGCAACGACCAACAACGGTGTGAGCAGCAGAACAATATTTTTGTGAAAACCTGCAATCTACTAAATCCAAAGTGAAGACGTGGAGCTTTCAAGTCTGAAGACATTTCAGAATACATTTGCAACTTTTTTCATCATCCATCATCATATCATATCAGGAAAGGATTGCGAGAGAGAAAAAACAAGGATAAAAATTGTTAGAAATGTAGAGGAGGCAAGATGCGATGAGATAAGAAGGAGAAGACAATTTTATACAGTTGTTGGGTTTATAACATATATATACACACATTGTACGTGTGTGCAACTCAAATCTGGTTTTTATGTCAGTTTTATGCATATTATATTCTTCCACTTGAGAATGCATAATATCGTCCTTTTCTCTTTTTGTAAAAGGAGCATGGCACAGGGAGTCGACTTAATTTCTTCGTCTTCGTCTCAGGATGAAGATGAAGTTCATATAGAATGCTTTACATTCAATGATACTCAGATTTTCTTTTTTAAGAGTTGAAGTTGTTGGATGTTGTTGTGTGGCAGAAAAAAAGAATGGATTTTTTGAAGGATGAAAAAGAGATACTCATCGTATACGATATATGGTGTATATTGTATGTGGTAGCAATAACAGCAGCAGCAGATTCAGATTCACTGCTTGTATAAGTATATTTCATATATCTTGCTTGACGGTCGTCATCATATCGTGCTATCCTTTTTCCTCCTCTCCATTATACCTTTGTTGAGTATATACACATTATATGGGGTCCTCTGGTTCAAACCGGATATCGCACTTTTCGCTTTGGTCTCTTCGTCTTCCTTTTGGGTTTTCCTTAGAGCCTGAGTTGACTTTTTGGATAAATGCAGAAGAGATTCCAAGCCTCTCCTTCAGCTCGAAGCTCGCCTCTCTCCATATTATTTTCTTGGAACTTGAAACATCAACCCAGAAAACCCAAAGAAAAACGAGATTATGAGATGAACGCAAGAAGCACTATATCCTCTCTCTCCGAAAAAAATATGCATCCATTTCTACATTCCATCCACAAGAGACTCGGCTCCATCTCCGCTTGAAAGTTTGGCATGAAAGCGAGTAGCAACAGCGAACAAACATCCACATAGCACAACTACTTTTAGTAATAAAAAAATTCAAGAGACGAAAAAGAATCTTGAAGACGATGAAGAAGGAGGAGGAAAAAATTGATATCAGCAAGAACGGATGGACCATATTCTTCAACCATCATCCTTACGTAGAGCCAGATATTTATATAGTTGTAGCAAGAGTGTAGTATGTACGTATAGTTGGTTGTAACAAAAAATCCAAGAAAAAAAATCATGGCCTTCATTTCATCATTTTCATGAACGTACATAAAAGTAGCCGAGTAAGCAACCACTGGTATCATTAAAAACATATATTTTTCCTTCTTTGCTACTGCACACTCCAATATACCAGTCAGCGATATGAGAACGAATATGTGGCAGCAGGTCTTGATGCTTCATCCTCATCATGGTGATGATGATAATCATGACTATGATTACTTTTTTAGTCGGTTCTTCAGTCAGTCAGTCAATCGATAAGGTCTGCTTGGTTCAGACTTGAGGATATGGAGATGATGATTATGATGATTCTGATGAAATCAACAAAACTAGTTGTGCGAATTTGAATGTGGTTTTCCTTCTACATATACTCCACTGTCTGCAAAAAATTCTTTTTCTGCAATGTAATCCACATCCACTCGTATTAGCTTCAATCAAGGTGGATGTGGAAGGATGGATAAAATGACGCTTTAGCTGATGAAAGGTATGGTAGAGTGGCTAATTAAAGATAATCCATATCCAAATTGTCCATGTGTCGATTTCACCACACCATTCATCGTTGAAATTTATCAGCATATTAAATGGGATACGGAGGACTGGACAAGAAGAATTCTTAAGAGCTTACCACCATCGACCAGAATAAAAGCAGGAGGAAAAGTTGGATGCTTGGTCTTCAAGGACTCAATTTCTGTTTTTCAGTTTCAAAAGATACCATTTTCTCCTTTCCTTTTTATTATGTACCTTTAGGTACATATTAAGAAAACTTTGTATTGCGTCGTCTGTCTGTCAACACGATAACTTTCGAACCGTTTGACTTTTTGAAATTCTGATTGGACCAATCGATAGATAAGGTTAAGCCGGAGGATGAACTCGTAGATGGGTTATCTGGGTCACGGGAAAAGGTAAAAAGATAAGATTTGAAATATTGATCTACTGATGATGAATATGCATTGCAAATTAAAATAAGAACTTTCAAAACAGAGGTCAAAAGTCATGCACTTTTAAACGACACACTTGGGGAGTGATATATCATTCGGAAACTAGTCCATGATGATTTCACTTTGACGTTTTTTAAGCCGCAAATTGCATCGCTAAAGGTACATCGATACATCTCGGATTGTCGGGTTTATTCTATTGTCTGTGGATGTTGCCTACTAGAACTTCATATTATTTGGCTTTTTCTGTGTCTCTTTGTTTTCGCTGGATACATTCTTTTTCTCTTGTGCAAAGAGCAAGAACAGTTTTTTATTCAGCTACTACTCTCTCGCTTTTTTTGTTGTCTATTCTTCCTCCGTGTGCTACTTTCCCCCTTTCTTATTTTGGGAATAGAGCTTTTTCCGTCCTGTATTTTCCATGATTTTTTCCCTTCTTGTCTTTTTATACAACATAGTATCATTTTTTTGCCTTATTTTATATACGCTGTGAGTATGTGTGAGTGTTTTCATGTACATTCACATTTTTACAGTCTATGTTCCTAAATATTCTTTCCTTCCTTCCCCAAAAAAACGATGAGAAAAGAGCGTAGGAGAGAGAAAGAAAGTTATCAAATTAAGCCAGGAAATAGCGAAAGCATTTTTTTCTTGCAGCTGCTTTTTCTCGTTTTTATTATGTACCTTTAGATACATATTAAGAAGACTTTATATTGCGTCTGTCGTCTGTCTCAACACGCATAACTTTCGAACCGTTTGACATTTCACAATCGATAGATATGGTCAATGCGGAGGATGAGTTTGTAAAGGGTTTATCTGGGATCTACGGGAACAAGGTCAAATGATAAGCGTCAAATATAGGTCATGATACATCCAATCGAAGGTTTGTTTGTGCTGAATGACTGTATATGCGGGTGCAATTCAATCAGAAATCCGACACAGGGATGAAATCCACCGTTAATGTATCATGACCTATATTTGACGCTTATCACTTTGACTTGTTCCCGTGATCCCGATAAACCATTTACAAACTCATCCTCCGCATTGACATATCTATCGATTGGTGAAATGTCAAACGGTTCGAACGTTATCGTGTGAGAGACAGACGACAGACGCAATATAAAGTCTTCTTAATATGTACCTAAAGGTACATAATAAAACGAGAGAAAAGCAGCTGCAAGAAAAAATGCTTTCGCTATTTCCTGGCTTAATTTGATAACTTTCTTCTCTCTCTCCTACGCTCTTTTCTCATCGTTTTTTTGGGGAAGGAAGGAAAGAATATTTAGGAACATAGACTGTAAAAATGTGAATGTACATGAAAACACTCACACACATACTCACAGCGTATATAAAATAAGGCAAAAAAATGATACTATGTTGTATAAAAAGACAAGAAGGGAAAAAATCATGGAAAATACAGGACGGAAAAAGCTCTATTCCCAAAATAAGAAAGGGGGAAAGTAGCACACGGAGGAAGAATAGACAACAAAAAAAGCGAGAGAGTAGTAGCTGAATAAAAAACTGTTCTTGCTCTTGCACAGAGAAAAAGAATGTATCCAGCGAAAACAAAGAGACACAGAAAAAGCCAAATAATATGGGTCTAGTAGGGCAACATCACGACAATAGAATAAACCCGACAATCCGAATGTAGCGATGTGTACCTTTAGCGGATGCATTTGCGGCTTTAAAACAATCGTCAAAAGTGAAATCATCAATGGACTGAGTTTCGACATGCTATATCACTCCCCAGTGTGTCGTTAAAATGCTAATGACTTTGACCTCTGTTTGAAAGTTCGTATTTTAATTTTGCCAGCATATTATCATCAGTAGATCAATTCTTTTCAAATCTTATCTTTTACCTTTTTCCCGCTGACCCAGAAGATCATGCTTCGAGTTCATCCTCCGCCTGTAACCTTATCTATCGATTGCGCGTCCAATTTTTTTTTTTCCAGGGGGAAAAAATTTTCACAAAAAGTCAACGGTTTCAAAAGTTATCGGTGCGTTGACAGACAGACGCGTATACAAGTTTCTTGACTGTGTACTTAGGTTACATAATAAAAGGAAACGGAAGAACAATGGTGTCATCTTTGAAACCTGAAAAACAGAAATTGAGTCCTTGAAGACCAGAGAGGCCACTTTCCGCTGCTTTTTTTTATTCTGGTCGATGATGGTAAGCTCTTAAGACATCTTCTTGTCAGTCCTCCTTATCTCACTTAATATGCCTGATAAATTTTCAAAGATGGAAGGTCTGGGGGTAGTACATGCGGACTCAGCATGGATAGTGGATTAATCTTTAATTAGCACATCTCCCGTACCTTTCAGCAGCTAACAGCGGCTTATTCCACTCTATCCACCACCATCCAACTCTGATTGAACACTAATCACGACTGTGGATAGTGGATTTTATCATTGCAGAAACACAAGAATTTGTTTCCAGACGTGTGGAGTATTGTGTAGAAGGAAAACCATTCAAATTCGCAACTAGTTTCGCCTGATTCATCCCCGAATTCCATCACTCTCCATACCCTCTTTCAAGT